>JAJEKB010020935.1:350190-371561 GCA_022393335.1 Macrotrachela quadricornifera
GACATTTATATGACTAGACACTCATTTTTGGCGCATTTTTTGAGTCATTGAACTTGTGATCCCCTTTCTTTGCTAAAAAACTGAGAATTTAAAAAAAAGGACTCTGTGGTGACCTGCATCCTGAGATGCTCTTTCAAACAAAAAAAAATTAAATATATTGACAGAGCCTGAACCGAGAAATCCTAGTAGCAAAATGAGCTATTTTTGACCCTTGTTTGGTTCATAACTCTGTCAAACGGCAGTAAATCGAGCTGAAAATTTTACCATAGACTCCTCACTTCAGCCCCAACATATGCTCCAAATTTTAGCCCATTTGAGCGTTCCTCGGCTGAGATCGATTTTTGAGGGGGGGGAGGCCTTAATACATTCGGAACATGATGTGACATACACAAGTTTAAATATATTAATAAAATTCTTTATAATTATCTGAAACACATTATTTATGACTTATTTTTATAGTCGTCGAAAATATTTTCTTAAAACAATGAATAGGAACATTATGAAAAATAAAAAGAAGGAAAATATTATATTTAATCCAACAACGTTGAAATATACTTCCTATATTTTGTATTTTTATTTTTCAATCAAAATTTTTAAAGTATTCAATATTGAGAAATCAAATTAACAATAATGAGATAACATTCATCACTAACATCTCTAAATATGAACAATTAGTATTTGTTCCAGAATACCATATCGTTTTTTGATTCATTGGACGAATTATCTTCCTTATACTCAATATGTGCATCACTATGAATCACATAGTTATTCTTTGTCTTTTTCGTTGTATCAATATTTATCACATCATTATTTATTTTTTTTGCCTAATGAAACATTTTTTCTCAATCAACCATAAGTATTTATTGCCTCAGTTTTTTTAAAGATAGACTCAGTATTGATCTTTCGATCTACTATTCATTTTTTTGTTTGACTTTTACGAAATATTTTGACAATTTTTAGTGTCTAATAGAAGATCAGCATAATGAATTATCCATAGAATTATTAAAAAACAAACTTTCAACTTTTCTCAAAACTAAGTTTTCATGTATAGCACTGTATTGTGTCACGAATAAATCTCTTCTAACTTTGTTCGATCAATCAGAAAATTTTACCACAAATACTTTGAAATATTCTTCAGAAATAGAATCGATCATTTTCATTTCTGATTCATCAATCAAAAAAAGAGGGAAAGGTATTTTTAATATTCCCTATAGTTCTCTCAATCAAAAAGAATAAGGAATATATATTTTCGAATAAAATATTTTCTTTACTTTATTAGGTAGTTATGGTACACTATAAAATGAATGATTCATATACTCAGATATGGTAGTTTTCTTTGTATGTATTCGGAGTACTTGGTATATATGGTATCGGAACTATTATTTTAGCATATATTATAAATATACATGAGATTTAATTACTTATTTTTTGTTTATGTATGATTTTTTAATTTAGACTGCTTATATAATTCATTTAGCATTACAAAAATCTAATGGATTCGATAATCATTCTGTCACAAATGGATTTTTAATTTCTTGTGTAACTTTTCAAAAATTAATATTGAATTAGTAGCCATATTTTTAGTAATGGAATAAATTTCTTTCGAAAAAAACCTATTCCCCTAAATACTAATATCAATAATGTATCTTGGTAAAAATCTTTTATTCTTGAATAAAACTAAGAGGATATAATATCAAACTTAAAATTCAAATTTTCAGTATTTAATCACAGAATATTTGAAAAGTTATGATTACTTTATCAATGCATATAATTCTAGTTTAAAATAAAAAATCAGCACTTTTGATTGTAATGGAAAAAAAATTAGATCTTTCTCCATGCTAAAAGTAATATAAAAATTATTTTTTCCAAGATTTATTTGAACTTAATCATTAGACTCCTTAGACAAATATTCTGATATTATATTCTTACGAAAAGAATATTCTCATAGTGAATAATTGCTCTTCTTTTTCTGTGTAGAAAAAGACACTATTTTTCATGTCTAATGAAATCAGACACGTTACATTCTATATATCTAATGCGCGAGTCATTATGAATCATAAACTTATTACCTTTCTTCTTCGTTCTGTTATTAAAGTAATATTTGCCACGTCGTCGTTCGTATTCTTTCGTTAGTGAACTAGTATAATATAATCATTCTGTTGACAACAAGTGAAACAATCATATTTCATAATATATATCAAAATTAATGAGTCATTTATCGGAATTACGGAGCGCATCATTAGTTATTAGACCAATATTTGCTATTCTCTTTGGTGTATCGACCAGTTCTTTATTTTTGGGTTTTACAAAATATAGTGAATGTCCATTTGAACCACTTCTTCCTCAAAGTCTTCTTATTTTTGGATTTATAGGATCAATATGTAGTATTCTTGCTCTTATTCTTGTAAGTAAATTGTTTTTTTTACTAATCTATAACAATATTAAATAGATCAACAGAAAGATTTTAAACAACCCAGGTCGAACGATACGGTCCGTATACGGCCTTTACGACATCAAAACGGACCGTGATACTGACCGTAATACCGGGCACAGTAATACGGCCCGTTTCGAATCCGTACATAGCCGTATAATAACCGTTTTGGAGGAGAATACAGCGTGTTTACGATGCCGTAAAACTGTGCCCGTGATTACAGGACGAAATGGTTCGTTTTCGGCCGTAAAGCCACCATTTTTTCACGGTTTACGTCCCGAAAACGTATTGTAAACGACTCCGTTTTGATCGACCTGGGAAAAATTAATAATTGTTTTATAAATTCTATTTCATCAGTTAAAATAAGAATATAATTAATATTACATAATAAAATTTAATTTCTTAAAATATTTTATATTCTTTTAGATAGTCGTATCATTCTTTAAAGTTGATGACTCAGGTACTCATTTATGGTACTTCGTATATACAATAATAGTACTGGCTGTATATGGAATTTGTGCTATTGTATTAGCATTTTTTGTATGTAAAATGTAGTAAGATTATTTTCTTTTTGAATATTAATTAAGTTATAATTTAGATTGTTTTTGTATTTCGTACAAAATATTTCGAATATTCATTGGTAAAATCAAATGATTCGGAATCATTTTTTCATACATCGATTTATAATTTCTGCTATGTCTTTACAATAACGGTGATTACATTAGTATTGACATATTTGATTTGGTTGATTCGACTGTTCGGTAATAGACTTTATAAATTTTTAAAAAAAGATTAACAATATAAAAAATGAATCTTTGTTAATATTGTTTTGTATTTGCTTTTTATTATAATACAATTAAGGAACCTATGACATAAATATAACGAACAATATATACATATACATGGTCGGAAATAATATTATTTCAGAGGGTTCTGCTTATAATTTCCAATAGAAATGATAACGAATTTTATATCAAATGGAATTGAATCAAAAATGGAGTATATTGATACCGAATAGTAAGGATTATGCAAACTTTTCGATATCGAACATAAAAAGCTTTTAGAAATTTAATACGATTTTTACAGTAGAGAGGTAAAATGTTAGTAATTAAAAAATGGAATAATGTGTTTTTCTTGGGTATTTTAACATGATTCGATATAGATCTCGTCAAGCTCTACAAAACTATGTATATAAAAAATTTTAAAATATAATTGTTGAACTTTAATTTACTGAAAACTGCCTAAAGAATGAATCAAAAAAGCACGCATTTTTTATGGGAAAAAAAGTGATCTTTTCACACTAAATTCATCTGTTTTCCATTAGTATCCTTATGTGAGATACTTGAAAGCTTACTCATTCGATGCAGTTTTTCATGCTGTATCGAATGAATATTTTTCGAAACTTTTGAGACAGTAAAAGCAATCAAAAAAGGGTAATTTTATTGAGAATTTCAGTGGTTTTTTTTCATATCAAAAATTTGACTTTTTTAAAACGTTTGTTATGATTTTTCATACATTGTTCCATCTTTTAATTATGCAAAAAAAAGTATAAAAATTTCAAGTTTTTTATGTTCAGTATTAAAAAGTTTGTATAACCTTTACTATTCAGTGTCAATAAACCCCATTTTTGACGAGCTTTCATTTGATATAAAATTCATTATCCCTTCTATTGAAAATTACTGGCGGTATTCTCTCGAATAATATTATTTCTAACCCTGTACAGTAAATTTGACAATTTTTTTTAAAAGTTATATAGCTAAATCTAGAATTTTGACCAATCGGTTTGCCGCTAAGTTCATTTGAAGTCACAGACTGTCCATTCGAAATGTGTCAAAAATCGAAAATTGAACCAATTCGATATGTTTAATCCACATAATAATCATTTTGGATTGATATGAAAAGGAATCGTTGGATTGTATATCAACGACATCTATAATTCAATCGATAAAATCAATGATAAAATTGATTCATGAGTCATTTGTTTCTTTCAATATATTTTATTTGTCATAAGTATGGTACATTCTCCAATATGATGAAATTTTTTATTTACTTTACTCTTATTCATCATCCATTAGTGATTGTGTGGTCAGATTCTCAGAATTGATTAGAATATATAATATTTGATTTTGAAAATTTTTATGTATACATTCTATTCGTGTTGACAATCAATCATTTTGACTATGTAAAACTGATTGTACATCAAAAATATTTTACGCATTTTAATATAAAGACAAAAAATAAATATATATTCATTTTTTTTTTGTTTTGAAATTTTATTTATTATTTTTTATTAAAAATTTATTTTGTATTCATTTCAGTTAATACTTATTAATATTTTTATTCCTCTATCAACAGGTAAATTACGTATAAGAAAAAAAACTAAATCAAATAATTATTTTCTATTTAATTAAAAAAAACAATGATATATATGATTAGTTATATCTAGCTCATTAATTTTGTTTTTCTTTTATCTTTCTTTCGAACACCTACTTATTCAACGAGTATTTATATTATTCTTTCCCATCTTAATGAAAAGAAAAGAGAGACGAAAAAAAAAAAAAAGAAAGGTTTTCTTTTTTCAAACGATACACATTCTTTCCCCCTTTTTTTTTGTGTCAACATCATCGACTGATAGACGAAGGTTAGAAATATGATTGGCTTTGCATATTAAACTTTTACCCTTCTATTTTTTTTTGCTTTTTAAAATCAAAAATTCACATCAATTAACAAATTTTAATATTGTATAAATAATTATTTTATTTTATTTTTTTTAGTTATTTTAGTTCCAGAAAAATAATGTCAGAATCTCAAAAATATTTAACACCACCAATACGTTCAATCGCTGCTGAAGCTTCATCGACTATTAAAATAAAAATAAATTCAAATTCTTCTGAACAACTATCAAATAATTATTCATCACGTACATCAAGACTTTCATATAGTTCATCTTCAACAGATTCATTAACATCATCACCTGTTCATAATGATGAAGATGATGATTTAACTAGTAATGATGAATCAAATGCAGATTGGATACAACTACACGATAGACTTCATACATTAAGACAATTAAGTAAATAATATTAATTTTTATAAAATTAACAAAAATTCAAAAATTTTATATTTATTTTCTAGTACCTCATGATTCCTTATCATCATTAAGCGATATTCCAATAGAAACTTTATCATTAGCTGAATGTCAAGTATGTCTTAATGAATTACCAATACGTCCATTATCATGTTGTTTATCATGTGTTTGTTCATCATGTATTTATTCACATTTATCAACACATATAAAAGAAGCACAAATTCGTATATCATGTCCATCATGTACACATATATTTAATCGTGAAGAAATTTTATTATTATTAGAAGATAAAGATCAAAATGGAGAAATATCGGAACGATATAAACGTTTTTATGCTGATATTAATCGTGAACCACATATAAAAACTTGTCCAAAATGTTGTGCAATAAAAGAAGTTGATAAAAATTTATTTGAAGGTATACGTAAAAAAAAAACTATTCCAAGACATGTTATTTGTAATGAATGTCAATTTGAATGGTGTTTTTATTGTCATGCACCATGGCATGATAAAATGACTTGTAAAGATTTTCAAGAAGGTGAAAAATTACTTCGAACATGGGCATCACAAAAAAATAATAATCAATTAAATGCTCAACGATGTCCAAGATGCAAAGTAAAAAAAAAAAAAAAAAAGAAATAAATGAAAGAAAATTATATTTTTAGGTATTTATATCAAGAAATGGTGGTTGTCCACATATGATTTGTTCAAGATGTCATTGTGATTTTTGTTATAATTGTGGAAAAAAAAGATTAGGATTGAAAATTTTAGGTTCTCATGATAGTCGATTTTCTCCATTTGGTAAACAAAAATTTTCTTTTTTTTTTTGTCTATTTTAATTTCTTTATTTTTAGGATGTAAATATAATTTATATCCTGATAGACCAATTTTACGTCATACAGTTCGTGGATTAGTTGCTGGTGCTGCAACATTAGCTGCTCCTGTAGCAGCTGTTGGTGCTGTTGCATTATTAGCTGTTGGAACAACTATTGGTGCACCAACTTATGGAACATATCGATTAGTTAAACATATACGTAATAAACGACGAGCTCGTCATTTAAGAAGTCAATCAACACCATCAGTTATTAATGAAGATGATGATTATGCATTAGCAATTGCAGCAAGTTTGGAATCATATAAAGAAGAAACGGAAAAACGAGGAGAACAATTAAAATCTCATAATGATGAAAGTGATGATGATGATGATAGTTTTGATGATTAAATTTTATATTGTTCATCAAAGAAAAAAAAAAAAAGGGAGAGAAATTATTATTTTTTTTTATGTTTATCTTTATTTCTATAATGTCTTTACTCGAGATTTTTTGTTGACTTCATCCGTTCTTTTTAGTTTTAATGTATTTCCATATATTTTGATACAAATATATATATATATCTTATTTATTAATAATCTTTGTTGAAAAATTAAAATTTTCTTGAAATATTATGTTTTTAAAAAAAAACGTATGAAGAATGAAATTTAATAAAAAAACAGTATGATTGTTTACTTTTATTATGTCATGAAATGAATTGTTGTTTGTATGTCAATAACTTCTTTTTTTTTTTTATAAATGAATTTATATTTCTCATTGCATTAAGAATGTAAATGTTGAAAGTCTTTCGACTCGTTATTTTATACATTAGAAAAAAATCAAATATGTAGAACATATTCTTTTATTCAAATTCAACATTAAAAACTAAACATAGACAAATTATTAAATCGACTATAATGCATATAGATTGTTTTTGTAAATCTATCTTGTTTTTCTATGTAAACAAAGGTGTCGATTATTTTATCCTCTATTCTGTTCGTCATAGGAATTGTCATCAACCTACACATCTTATTTTTTTTTTTCTTTGTAAAGAAAGATTGTTTTTATTGGTATTGTAGGCGATATTCAACGGTTTTTGAATTCAAATAGAAGTTTTATCAAAGAATAAATATAGATTGACAAGAATTTCGATTCTTCAATAACACATGAAAAAGATGAAAGTTGTTAAATTAACCTAAAAGATACTTCATTTAACTGAACTTTTTCTGCTGATTTCGAATCTATGTTTATTCTTCGATTAAAACTTCTATTTGAATTCAAAAGCCGTTGAATATCGCCTACAATACCAATAAAAACAATCTTTCTTCGCAAAGGAAAAAAAATAAGATGTGTAGGTTGATGACAATTGGTATGACGAATCGAATAAAATAATACAATCGACTCCTTTTGTTTACATAGAAAAACAAGATAGGTTTACAAAAACAATCCTATAGTCAATATAACTTGAAGCGTTATCATTAGTAGAGTTTTTGGTCTAGAGTCGATTTAACAATGCGCCTGTACTCAATTTTTAATACTGAATCTAAAAAAAATATTTTCAGACACTCAAAGAAATTTTGTACGTTTTTGAAAAAATTGTTTTTTTTTGGTGAATTCATAATCAGTAGTTCAAGCTCTATTAAAAAATGTGAAAAAATTTTTTACATGAAATTTTGTATTGCGAGCATTTTATCTAAAGATGGATTTCAATTTTTTAATGATGATAGTATTGTATTATGTTTGGTAATAGAGATTAATTCTTAATATTCCCAACAAAATATGGCTAAGGTAATTTTAATCTTTTTGTATCTAATCAATAAAGTATGCTAGACCATTTATTGAAGATGAATTATTAAAGACGTTTGTTCATGAAGACAGATAATATGATCTCATATTCATCAATACGAATAGTTTTATTAAAAATTGGAATCATTATTATACAATAATAATTTTCATAAAGTTGTTGTTTAATAAAAATTATCTGATGATTTATGTAAAATATCTCATAATTCAATAATAGGAGATTTCTTTTAATACAAAATGGAATTCATTTCTTGCAAAATGCGACTATTTATTATGCATAAACTGTTATTCTTCCAACGAATAATTATAGAATTATATCCGATTAACACTACAATATCTTTAAAAGGGTCATTTTCCAAAACGCATTTTTATAAAACTAATCATTTCATTTCGTCTCGTTAAACAGATACAAGACCTTATTTTAATACAAATTTTTCTGTAGTTTTATGTGTAATGTTTCTAATAAAGTTCAAAAGATAGAAAATTTTCATGAGTCAATCTTGTTAGAAGACTAATTGAAACCATCGATGTCTCTCGTTTTACACCTCACGTATTGCAGTAAAATACTTGCTAGATTTTTTGAGAATTGCATAAGCTATCTTTTGAAAAAAAACGATGCAAGCATATCCATCAAAATACTGAGAGAAACATTTGTTCTGCCGTATCCATTAGAAGAGAATTCTTTAAAATTAGCTGAAAGTGCGTTAGCATCATGTCTTCTCTTACTAATAACAATAATAAGAATTTTATTAACTTTGAATAGTTCATGCTCATGAAATGTAATTCAAAGTATTCGAGAATTATATATTAAGAATACAACATTATGTGAGTTTTATGTCGTTAATGATCTTATAACATATGATTTATAGTATACGATAAAAGTTTAAGCGAATTTATTATTTTTTTCAGACAATTGTTTTATTAATTTTCTTTAACATTAAAAGGTAGTGATCCAATTTAAATGGTGATATAGATAGTAGGCGAAGTCAGCTACCTAATGTTATATAGAACAAGATTCTACCTATCTATATAGATTTTTCATAATTAAAATATTTTTTTTTATCTATGAAAAATATGTTTAAATGTCTTCGAGTATTTCGCATTTATCTAACATTTTTCTTAAGGCAATCTGCACTTCCAAATCTCGGTTGTAGTAAGAGAATAATAAGCAAAATGAAAAAAGTGAGATCATCTCCTACGAATTCTCTCTTATCACAAGTTTTATACACTATTAGAAATAACATTCAAAGCTAAAAAAAATGTTGTATTTGAATTTTGAATACTACTGATTTTGCACGCACTCATTATGTGTATAATACATCAAGCAGCTCGCCTCTCCTTCTATCTATAAAAAAATTCATAAAAGACTTATCAAAAAAAGAAACAAATTCGCTTAAACTTTTATCATATATTGTATGTCTTGAAGAAGTTACATAATTAATTATAAATTTTCAATGTTGAAAAAAAAAAGTTTTTCGTTATTTTTTCTTAAGC
This sequence comes from Macrotrachela quadricornifera, assembly GCA_022393335.1. Lineage (NCBI taxonomy): Eukaryota > Metazoa > Rotifera > Eurotatoria > Philodinida > Philodinidae > Macrotrachela > Macrotrachela quadricornifera. The sequence goes on from JAJEKB010020935.1 coordinate 359,814, forward strand.
TAAAACCGATAGAACATGACACTGTTATGTAGATTTTTCATTTTGAGTATGGAAAAAGAAAACTATTGACACAAATTAATCGAAATTTCTTCTTAATTTTCTTGCAGAGATTTTCAAGACACATCTTTTATAAATAAAATTCAAGATTTTATCATTAATCCACGACAAGGTATATGCAAAATAAAGAATATCGCAAAACTTTTGGTACATTTGATAGATGATTTTATTATAATTTGTTCTTTCATATTTCACGTTTAATTTCGTTTTTTTTTTTTGTCTTAGTAATGTTACTTTTATTTTCTATGATTCATATAGAGAACTAGTAGAAACAGATACTTTAACCCTTTGATGAGTAATGCATCATATATGCACCTCTTTTTTTTTCTTTCTGTTCTCTCGTACCCTCCTCCAATTGTTTTCATTGAAGTCATATTTCAAAAGGTTAAATTAAATGATATCAATAAATTAATATTTTTTTTGTTAAAATATATTTGTCATACTTCGTTCTTTTTTTTTTTTATATGTAATCATGTATGTCATGTGGATTTTTTTCTCTTATAAAACGATAATAAAACAGCAAAAAAAATGTTTTTTCTCATTTTTCTTTCAAAAGATAAATATTGTATTAAATAGTAACACGTGCTTTTGCAAGTGCGAATGACGCCGTTGAATAAGAAGGAATAAAACGCAAAAAAAAACACAAGGTTTTTTCCTTTCTGTATGCTCTCAATGTTAACAATCTTTTTTTACTCTTTTATATATCGTTTCTCCATTCCTACTGTTTTGCTTTTATTTTTTATAACCTTATGTTACAAGCGATTACGTCATCGGTTTTTTCCTTTATTTATGCGTACAAAATAACTGGTATGATAACACTTTATAATATATCAAATGATTATTCATTTTTGAAATGAATTTTATTTTGTATAATTATTTTTAATAAAATAATTAAAAATAATTTTTATTTAAATTTAATGTATTAATATAGTATTAATTGAAATTATATATACATATATATATTCAAGGTCAAATATAACTTATTTCTTTTATTGTTGTGTAGTGTATCCTTAGAAATATATAATATATTTTTACTTATAAGTTTGTACTTGAGTACAAAAAAAAACAAGGTAAAATAAAACAACCTTTTTTTCATGCATTAAATATTTTCATTCTTTCAACATACATTTTTTTTTTCTCGATTGGAATGTTCCTTTTTTATCAGCATATATATATATAGAGTAGTAATATGATTCATGTAAAAGCACATGAATAATATTGACTAAGGATAAAAGCAGAAAAACGTTGACGATTACGATTTGCTTTTATGTTCAATTTTAGATAATAGAAGATGGTGGGTTATAGAATACAAAATATTGATAATATCAATTCGGTGTATATTTGCTCTCACTGTTCGTTACTACTACGAGATGCTGTTCAATCAACTGAGTGTGGTCATCGTCTATGTCAATCATGTTTTGATGAGCAAGAAGGGTAAAAAAAAAACTTTCTAGTAAATTTTTTTGTTGTTATTTTTCTTTCTTTTTTTTATTAAGAGATATGATTAGTTGTTTTGGATGTCCTGAGAAAATATCTCGAGAACATGTAAGATTGTTTTTTTTCTTCTTATTCTTAATTTTTTAATTTTATTATTTTATTTATATTAGTTCAGAGTTGATCGAGCTTGTAGAAATGAAATGAAAAATTTAGAAATCATTTGCACATATTGTAATTGGACAGGTGCATTAAAAAATTATGAAGTATGACTTTCTTGTTTTTTTTTCTTCAATTATTTATATTTATTTTATAGAATCATCTTAATCAAAATCATTCAAATCCTTCATGTAAATTTTGTGAAGAAATATTTTCTTCAGTAAATGATCTTAATCAACATCAAAAATATAATTGTAATAAAATAATTCTTGATTGTCCATTAAATTCATTGGGATGTGAAGGACAAGTAAATTCGAAATAAATTTTTTTTTGTCTTTTTATATATATTTTTTTTCTTCTTTCATATATAGTTCTCCCCTGCTAATCGTTTACAACATTTATTAAGTTATCAACATCAATTAATTGTATCTAATTTTGTTTGTCAAAATTCGAAGAAAAATCCTAATCCCTTAGTAAATAATTTTAAAAATCATTTAGAAGAAATTTATAGAACAACTAATATTCTATCGGATGGTATTCGAGAATTAAATAATGATATTGAACGTCTTAATAGTGAATCTATTCAATATCAAAATACATTAAAACCTATTATTGCTGATTTACGAACAATTCAAAAAACTAATGATGAACAGAATATTTATATTGATAAAATGAAAATTGATCAAGAAACTTTTAATCAAGATATTTCATTTATGAAACAACAATTTGAAAATATGACATCAAATTCTTATGATGGAACATTATTATGGAAAATAACAAATGTTAAAGAAAAAATAGGTTAGTTAATTAAATTCCTTTTTGTATTAATATGTGTACTCATTGAATTATATTATAAGATGAAATATAATATGACTATGCAATGATTTGTATTACTAAATTCACACTTTATATCATTAGAATGGTTTTTTTGATTAAGATAATTTTTATAGCTTCAAAGTACATCATAATTATCTTGTCCCCATCGTATATAATCTAGTCTATGTTAAGTCTTGATGTGGGCTAAATTTTAGATCAAAAATCGACAGTACGGGTTTGCTGGATATATCGAATTATATAAGGAAATATACTTCAAAAGTCAGTATCTCGATAATAAAAGCACGAAGAAATAAATCATTTTTAGATTTTTCATACTTCATTGAAATCTAAACAGCTTGAACATCTAAGTACGTTTCCTCATAAGTAAAAAAAACTAAACGTAAGATCTTGCATGTCAGACAGGATCTTATGAAACGCATATATTAAATCTTACTATAAGATTCTTGAAAGAACTTACGGTCACATAAGATTTTCTGTATTCTTATAGTTTGATCTTGTGTAAGATTGTATCATTTGGTTGTTTTACCTGAGAAGATGTTTATATTTCTTATTATCAAATCATGTATAAATCATTATTAAGTTAATTCAATATAAAAAGATTTTGTACAGTATAGAAATCATTTTCGTGAGATATTTTAACACATATCAATAAATAGTGTTTCTTTCCGATCGAATATGACTTGACTTATATAAAATCTGTATCATATTATTTCAATCACTTTATAACCTGTAAAAGTTTTTCACACGAAAGATTTAATGAAAATTGCTATCGTCATATCATATACAATACAAAATAAGTGATTGAATTTACATGTTCACTTACGAGAAAAAGCAAAAATCTATATCTTAATATATGTTTTAAAGAAAATTTATAAGTTATATAAATTCTTCTTTTTCATTTAGCCGCATCTCAGTCTGAAACACCAGTATGGATCTATTCATCACCTTTTTATACATCACCTACTGGTTATAAAATGTGTCTTCGTCTTAATCTAAATGGTGATGAAGATGCTCGAAAAACTCATATGTCATTATCTTTCATTCTTATGCGTGGTGATTATGATGCTATTCTACATTTTCCATTCTGTTTTAAAATATTATTTTATTTATTCGATCAAACTGGTCAACAAACACATATTGCTCATGTTTTGACACCAGACGTATTATCAAATAATTTTCAACGATCTCAATCAGATATGACTGTTGCTGGTGGAATATTAAGATTTGTTCCTTTGACAAAATTTCAACAAGAAAATAATCCATATATTATTGATAATACAATGTTTATCAAAGCTATGATTCTTTTTAAAGAAATACCACCAACAGTTTTATCTTATGTATTAAATATTCATCCAGGATTCACAATTCAAAATCAATTTACTATGATTCAAGAAGAAACTGAACGACAAAACCAAATATCAAATTTTTCAACAACGAATAATACGATGAATCAATCAATGGATATGGATTTACAACAGAATAATATAGTATCGAATATATCTACAGATAAAAAAATTGAACATACTAATTCAAATAATAATGATAGACGTCGAATAAAGAGATGAGAAAAAGTATTTTTATCATGTAATTGAGGAAAATAATATTATTCATGCGATAATTTTAAAAATTAGGTTCATTTCCATACAGACTGAACTCTGTTTTTGTTTGTTAATTTTATATATTTTTTTCCTGTAAATAAATAACAATCAAGAATATGTTTTGGTTCTTGAATATAAATTAAGAATCAATTATACATATCTACTTGATAAAATAATATAAGCTACAGATGTTTTTTGCTTTAACAAACGATATGCTAATGTAAGAGAGGTCCACGAAAAAAAAAATTTATCGCGTTTTACTTTTAGTCATTTTAGGTCCTTTTAAGTCCCTTAAGTTTATTTTATCCCTTAAGCCTTTTTTAGGTCTTCTTAATCTGAGCGAATCTAAAGGAACTGAAAATACTAAAAGGCTACAAAGACTAAAAAGCCTAATAGCACTAAAAGTATTGAAGGAACTAGAGCAAGCGTAAGTCATAAAATGTTAAGTATTGTTTATGGAAAAGTAAAACAGGATAAATTAAATTACTCGTGGACCTATGATCTCAGGTTGAAATTCAAAAATATATTTTTTTCAGAAAAGCGGACCTCTATAAAGGACTCTATAGAGAGAATCTATTGAGAAGTCACAATCACGGCCAAATCTCATCGAGAGCAGAATCCTTTAGCAGTTACGCTAGTCCAGTGGCTCCCTACATATGGTCAAAATATGGAGTCAAACGGAGCAGATCACTTCGGAATGTTCTCTTGTTAGGAGTTAGGAGAAAATGGTTTGACTTGGTGTGTCATCAATTGACAAATGCTGATATTGTCGATTTCAATTCTTTCCTTTCTGTTTTCAGCAAATAGGATGCTAATGAACATGTTAGAAAACTTGTTGAGGTGGACGAAGAAGCAGGAAGCCGATAAGTTTTTGGTGGAGAAAGTGTCAGTTTTGTTAATCTCTTATTGTCATTAATGAATATTTATGCGAATTTGAACGTGATAAGAAACAGCTCTATCAATGGCTATCTTAATAATGATTGATCTTTCTATGTTTAAAAAAGAAAACATTGAAAGAGAAATAAAACTTCGTTCTAAGCGTCTATTTTATTTACTAATATTCTTCTGATATCTGGAAAACATGTGTACTTCTTCGAAAGACTTTGATTGTGAGAAAAACCTAATTTCTCCATGGTGGACACTTTTGAAAAGTCCGAAGGGTGTCCTCTATACAGATGTTTTACTGTAGATCGGAGTTTTTGCTGAGTGACTAGTATATAAAAATTCAAAGTCAGTATTATTTCATCTAAGCATATAATAATATCATCTAAATAATTTTACTCATTTTTGAAGTATTAACAACTTAATTAACGATTTTTAAATTTATTTAAAATATAGTTTTCACAATAGACAATTTATTAAGTTCTAGATATGTATGAATTTGATGTTAGAGCAATAACACTGTCAGAATAGATTCTTTTCTTGTACTCTTCGATTTATTTCGTATGTACACTTAACAAATATAATGAAGAATATAAGAGAAAAATAATTAAAACATACTGAGAAAGAGAAAATAAACATTTCTTCTTTTCTCCTTTTTTTTTTATTTGTTCTTGGTTCCCATCATCAGATGATTTTTTTTTTGCTTGCTGTGTTTCTATGGTGTCCCATTCTCATTATGAATATCCATAAAAATATAATATTTTTTTTCTTCTATTGATTTTTTATGCCTTGTAATGTAAATTAATCTGGCCTATATTTGATGTTTGATCAGTCACTAGGCACCTTTCACTTCTTATTGTGCGTGTACATAGTGAAGAACGTGCTATGGTGGTTGTCATATGAAATTACTCCATTTCTTTCTTTAATGTCATCAGTTTGGATGTCTATCTGAATAATATGTATTTGCATATTATCGGTTTTAATGATTAATAATACGATTTCATACTCACTATCATTTCTGTAATAGTTTAAGTCAAAAGAATCGTAACTATTGAAGAGTTGTTTTTCAAAAGATGAACAGTCCCTAAAAGTTATGTGAACTGACATCGTTCCATATTATATTTACCGTTCTTTTTGAATGAAATGGTCATCGTAGAAACAGCAGTATAATGAAGACAAATTATCAATTTACATAACTTTGACCTTCAGCTACAACAAAGGTGTTTATTGAGACAGCAATGTAGCGGTGGGTGCTTTCTCCGGAGAATTTCAATGTCCATGGAGTAATACCTCGAAAGTAAATGATCTTTATAGACTAGCGACACTAATTACATGCTAGTATACAGCAAGAGTAGTGATGTTCGAAATATTTTTGAATATCATCGCAGTGACAGTAGCAGATTTTCAGTTGTGATCAGCGTTATGGAGTCAAAATAAACTTTTTTTTAAAGAGAATTCTTCGAAAGCTACGGTTCTTGGAACTCAAATTTCTCAAAATGTTATCGATCAATGCAGTATGATCTTGCTTTTGTTTTTTTTTCTATAGTATATTTACACATTCTTCACCTCAGACTATAATAATTTCAATTCAATTCGAGAGAATTTTAATTTTTTTAATTCTTCTCTCAAGCGTTCTCACAATATTCATTTGAACAAAATGATGATATAAAGTAGATATAAATCTTATTTCAGATTACTCTCATCGTTGTCTATTACGAAAAAAAACATATAAGAAATGGCTAATACCAAAGGTGTTGAAGCACTTAAAGACACTTGGGACTATGTATACTCATTATTATTTATCTATATTATATCTTTTTTTTATCTTTAGGTCGACGAGAACAATATGAATGCGTTCATGAAGGAGATTGGAGTCGGAATGGCTATGCGTATGATGGCTAAAGGTTTAAAACCTCGAGTTATCATCAGTGAGAATGATGGCAAGTGGACTCTACGATCAGAGAATTCACTGAAAACGACATCGCTTGAGTTTACACCAGATGTAGAATTTGAGGATACAACAGCTGATGGGCACGAAATCAAGGTCTGTCATTTTATCTCTTGATCCTTTTCACCCAGTTTCTTTAGACAATCATTCGATTTAAAGATGGTGCGTGGGAACACACAACGCGTGATAAACATGGGAAAGAATGGGTAGCGACTCGCTATGTAAATGATCAAGGTCAACAACAACTTGTAAGCTGTCTTATATCTCTCTTTGTCTTTTATACTTGTTTTCTACAGGATATGAAATGCGGTTCAGTGGAAGCTCATCGTTGGTTCAAGCGCATTGAATAATCAACAATAATAATTGCAAGTACAATTCAAACCAAAAGGACTTCTTTATTTATAGTTTTATTGAACTTATGTGCTTGTACGACGATTTTGTCAGCTAGAGTAGTGATTAGACTTTAGTAATATGGTTAGCATCAAAATGTATGAAACAATACTTTAGGAGTGAAAGTTTTAAAACTTAACGAAATACACGTATTTTGGTTGTCTTTGAATAAATTGTCATTGTGACAGATTTTTATGACAATCTCTAAATATTTTATGCCGAAGTCCAATACTCTAAATCGATTCTTTTCTATAAAAACGAAACCAGAAATATGCACTTCTTTGTGAAGAATTTTCTTTAGTCTAGGTGTTAATGTATATTCTCATGAAAAACAAAAATAAAATAATCGGAAAAAAATGTGAAGAAATCTATTCATTTGGAACGATTTTCAAATTAAAGTGTCCATATGAGTAGATATTAGTTTCTTATGAATTGTATGTTGAAGATTATTTTCCTTAAATAAAATTATTTGAGTTTCAAATATAGATTTGTTGATATTCTTGATACCAAATTTAGTGAGATACAATCATACATTACCTTGTATGCATTACCCAATATGGGGAGTATTATTAAAAAGTTTTAATACATCCTGGTTGAGCGTTTGTGTTCATTGAATGGTCCAGTTTAAATAGCAACATTAATATTTTGAGTAAAGATATGTACTTTCTGATCTCGAGCAGACATTTGCTACTGTATTAATTTCATTGATAAATTAGTGGTTGATCGTGGATTTTGTAAAGAAATTTGCTCGTTCAGTATGTATAATTTCAAATATGTCACAAATCTTCACTATTAATTAATTTGGCAAATATACAGACCAGAATCAGTTTAGTTCTGTTTGATACCGTAGACCTACGATATATTTTAAAATATATAGACTAAAATGGCAAAATTTTCTCTGTAAAGTCCGCGATCAAATAATTTCTTTACTTATTGCAAATTTTATATCCTTATTCTTAGAGTAGCCATGCATTGAACTTGCATACATATCAAAAATCTGTGGTTCAGTTATTTTACATCCTTGTAACAACAAAAAACCATAATGAAGTGTATGAATTGAAACTTATTTTATAAAGATTTCCTATACGGAAAACTTCATTCTAATCAATTCCGTATGAGTAATTTACTTAATGAAGAAATGGCGGAAGAAAATGAATTAGTTAATGGATGAATCCTCGTCTAGCATGAATCATTTTTTTTGTAATTCAATCCGATTCGAGCTTAAAGATAGTTTTTGACAAAGTAAAATGCAGAGATTAGAAATCATTTTGCTATCAATCGATAATTTCGATCTCCGAAACTCATTGAGTTTCATAGAAACTCGTAAGAAAGAATAGATAATCGATCGGAACTTACCGAAAGAAATTTTAGATTTTCCATTCTGGAATACTGCTTTCATGTTTCATCGATTTTTCTGTGTATTTCTATCGGAATCAGTCCGTATGTCTCGGCCCGGAAGAGAACCTATGCAAGCTCTCGCAATATTCAAAGTTTCGAAATCACTATCTCATCTAGAATTGTTGTTTGTTCCATGTGAAATTCAAAAATAGTGAATTTCTTTTTGGTCCGATTCAAGCTCAGAAATTGTTTTAGTGCTTTAGATCTCAACTTTTCGAAATAAAGAAAAAAAAATTGATTTTCTTACAATGTGAGGTAATCAAGTCCCCATTTAGGCACACCGTGAGCACGAATCCTTTTAAGGTTTTCTTAATTTCATTGAATCATATTCATATATAAAACCTCGAGAATCATAGTCAATCATGAACTATTGAATTATTGATCATTATTTAAAAAGTTATTGTCCAATGATTTTTTTGAAGATAATTATAAATGTCTACTCATCAAAAGAATTCTTTAAAAAATTTGTTTACTACATTTTATACATGAGTCAAAGATAAAGCTCATTATTTTATATAACTTAAGTAAACAAGTGGTTATACCACATCCTATCACTGTATACCAATGCTGTATTCAAGTTCTATAATAGAATAGAAAATGACCATATTCAAATTAAAATAGTGAAATATTGCATGTATTTTGACATTAGAATGAATGACTCGAGCCTAATTAATAATTACATCTGAATGTCACTTTTGAATGCAGATATTAATTCAAAAAAGACGAGGACAGATGTGATGATTCAATGTATTCTGCCTATTTCCTTTTATCAAATAAAACTGAATCTGCATTCAACAAATCGTCTGAATTTTAAATTATTTCAATCTGATCATATGCACTAACCATTAAAATTCTTTTACATACTATTTTAAAAATATTTCTTACCTGGAAAAAACCAACAAATGATTGAAAGAAAAAAAGAACGAAAAAGAAAAGTATATAAGACAAAATTGAATCATTCGAATGACGACATTAACATTTATTCACTAAACTTTATTGATGACTCATCGAAAAGACCTTGTCTGTGACACTTAAAAAAAAGATTTTTTGTTAAAGTACAATATTCATTTTTAAATTTTGTCAAACTTCAAACCAAAAAAAAACACAAATAAAAATTATTTGTCTAAACCCTCAAGATGTCATGCTCTCAATGTTTGAACACCTTGTTTTTTTTTCAACGACATGGTTTGTTCTTTCATACAGGAATAGAATTTTTTGCGTTCTACCAAAACATACAGATTTGACGAATAGAAAAAATCACATTCTTTCATTTCATAATTCAATCTAAGAAAACAATCGTTTCATTTATTTGACATATTAACACAATTAAATTTATCAAAATTATTAGATTTTAAAATACACTTTTGAAAACCCGTAATAAAGTATTGATTCTAAGTGACACCATCAACATACATTCGATTTACTTCAATCAATAAAACATCATGCGTTAAATACAGTCACATTTTCATTTTTTTTATCTTCCTTCTTGTCTATTGCGTTTTCGTATATATTCTCTTTTTTTATGACAGTAACTTGTTTAATATGATGGGAGTCTATGATAAACACCATGTAAAGTACAATTATTTATCTGATAGATAATATATATTTAAAACATAAAATAAAATTGAACTCGGAAGTAAAATAAAATAATGTGATAAACAAATATCAACATTGTCTAGACTTGATTTATCATTCATTTTAGGAAGCATCACGTACCTCTTCTCATTTTTCAATATATTAGTATATATGTTCTTTTTATTAACTTTATTAATCATTAATGTTGTTATTTTCCTTCTTGTTATTCATTATTAATAAATTTTTCTCCTCTTCATATGCGTCTTTTTTTACATATTATATCTATGCAAATATCTATTTGACTAACTGCAAACAGATACAAAACACATTTATGTATTTGAGTCATTTCATTATAAAGAAATTGTTATTTAATTCATGCATTTTCACATAGTCGAGGAGCCATGTATTTGTTTTTTGATAAAATCGAATGTTTACTTTTTTTTTCGTTAATAGAATCTTGTGCGTCAAATATTATTTAAAAAGAAGCCAATGAAATTGCATATTGTTGTTTTTCTTCCGACTTATTGTACTAAAATATCAATATTCTTAGAATATCATAGATGATGATACAATATATGTTGAAAAACTTGATTTTTATAGCTTCAACTTGGCTCAAAAACATGTAGATATTTACTGAATAATGACTGATATGAGTAATTCATATTTTGACACATTTATTTGAACTAAATGATTGGATGAAAAGATTGTCTTTATAAGTAAATGATGTACGAAAATTTACATGAATTCGAAAATTTCATTTAAAATAAAAAAAAGGTATGCAGCTGGAAACAAAATAATCAGGTCAATAGTGTATGTCATCAGAAAATAATCAATTTTTTTTTAAAGCTAGTCATTCAAATATAGTTGAATAAAAGTTTCAATGATGTTAACATTCATAAAGTTCTATATCAAGTACATTTTACCAACGAAAATATTTTTTGTATATTAACACATTTGAGACGATGAATGCCGACAATAGATTTCACTATAGGAGGCTCAAATATTTTTTCAACATAAAAAAGATTGAATATGTCATCCATATTTTACTCACGAATCAAGAAATGTTTATATAAGGGAAAAATTGATATACATCATTTTGATATGATACGATCGTCGTGAATATAGAGATGAAACACTTGACAAATTATGAAAAAAAAAATACTGGTATCACCACAAATATGCTAAGGACAGAAGCAAAAACCGAATATGATTCATCGTAATAACACACCTTTTTTGTACGCAGCTCTCGGACTTTTTCTTTTATTACAAAAATCATGTATATCGTCATTTTCTTACTCATTATTGAGATATTTCCAACCAGTTTTAAATATCTAGTACAACTTTCTTGTTTGACTCATTGTTGTGCAATTTCCATGATCATTAAAAAAAATACATGAAATAACTATTTTATTCAGGTATAAAAAGAGAACAGAATAATAGTCAATATAATATATTTGCTTACCCGATTGA
>JAJEKB010020935.1:376561-423823 GCA_022393335.1 Macrotrachela quadricornifera
ATGAAACAAAGAATATCAATTAATGTTCTTTATGCATCTGCTAGTGGTACAGCTCAATCATATGCTCAACAAATGACTAAAAGATTAAATATTGTTGGATATAATGCAAAATTAATGGAATTAGATTCATTTCCATTTCAACAACCAACTAATATTCGATCAATTGTTTTTATTATAACATCAACATTTGGTCAAGGAAATGCACCAGAAGGTGGACTAAAAGTTGAAGAATGGTTACAAAAAGAAACAAATAATAGTGTTATCAATACTAATGATAGTGTCAAACGTAATAGTTATTTAAATCAATTTCATGAATCAAATGAAAATAAAAATTCTTCATTAAATTGGATTTCATATGCTGTATGTGCTATTGGATCATCAGCATATCCATTTTTTTGTGGATTTGGTAAATTAGTTGATACTTCATTTCAATCACTTGGTGCACAACGTTTAGTTCCATTAGCAACATGTGATGCACTTAATCAACAATATAAAAGTTATAATGAATGGGAAGAAAATACTGTTATGGCTTTACTTAAAGCTTATCCACATGCTTGTAAATCTAAAGAAAATATTCGTCGTACTCCATTGGCTCAGATGCCTTCTCTTACAAGGCAAACTTCATATGTCGAAAAACAAGTCAGCCTTAGTACAACTGTTCGACCTTCTTTTATTCGATTAACTTATAATTCAGATGCTACTGAAAAAGTTCAAACGAAACAAACTGGACCTTTCACAAAAGAAAATCCATTTAGTGCAACTGTATTACAAAATATTGAATTAACAGGTGGTGATCTTATTAACAAAGAAAGTACATTAGAACAATCACAACATCTTCGATCATCATCACCAGGCGGTAGAGCATCAAGAGGAAAACTATCAATTCCACCTAACTTTGACATTGTTAGTAATGATGAACATCGTTCTGTTCGTTTAATTACACTTGATACAACTGGTTTATCTTATTATCCTGGTGATCATGTGTGTATTCTACCAGAAAATACATTAGCTAATGTTAATGGTGTTATTATAGCATGTGGATGGCAACTAGCAAATCGACTTTTAAATGTGCCTTGTTCATTAGAAAGTTATACGAATGGAAAATATCAAACCTTAAAACAAATCTTGACAAATTTTGTTGATTTAACAACAACATTACGACCACATATATTGAATACTCTTGCTACATATACTAATGATCCAAATGAACAAAGACAATTATTAGAGTTAGGAAAAGGTGGTCAAAGATATACTGATTGGCTCATTAATGCACCAACCGTGAAAGAAACATTAGAAATGTTTAGATCCATTCGTATTCCTCTTGAAGAATTGATACAGGTGAAAATTCTAACTTAAAATTTAATTTCCAAACGAAATAACCAAGTTCAGCTTAGACTAAAATTGTGTGGACAGTTCTCTCATTTTCCTTTCTTAGTTATAATAAGATAAAATAGTTGAGAATATTGTAATAATTTTCTTTATATTTTAGCTTTTACCACAACTTCAACCTCGATATTATTCCGTATCATCATCAAATCGTTATCATCCAAATCAATTACACATTACAGTTAGTGTTGTTAATTATATGACACCTCGTGGAGTTACTCGAAAAGGTGTTTGTTCCAATTATTTACAACAAACATTACCGAAATTAGGTCCAGATGGACAATCAATACATACAATATGGGAAAGAAAACCAAGTCAAGTACGATTATTTATATCACCAAATCCTCATTTTCGATTACCAGGTCAAGAAATTTTATCAATGACAATAACACCAGAAATGATAAATTGTGGAGATGGATTTCTTCCACTTAATTCTCCACTATTAATGTTTGCTGTTGGTTCAGGTATAGCACCATTTCGATCATTTTGGCAAGAAATGCAAGTTCTTGAAAGATTACGAGAAAGTGTACAAGTTGAACGTGTTTTATTCATGGGTTGTCGAACATCAAATGATTTTCTTTATGCAAAAGAACTTGAAGCATTAACAAGTAAAACAGATAGAAATGATAAACTTTTTACAGCTGTTATACCAGTTTATTCAAGAGAAAATACTGTTACGAAAAGATATATTCAAGATGTAATGCTTGAATATGATAATATGATTTATTCATTATTAACACATGAAAATGGTTTTGTATATATGTGTGGTTCAACTCGTTCTTGTCAAGGTATTGAATCAGCATTAGCATCAATTTTACAATCCTGTAGTGAATATGATTTAACATCAATACAAGCTAATAATCGTATTAAAGAATATAAAGAATTAGGAAGAATTAAACAAGATATGTTTGGATAAATTCATATATTGACAACTGTTTCTCTTTTTTTTTAATCATTTTCATTTTTTTTTATTTTTTGATGATCTGATTTTGTTTGAATGTGTTTGTTTAAAAGTCATATATAGGCTTATGAAGTACTAGTTCGCTTGGGATTTTTTTTAAATATTTATGTTTTGACTATTATTGTTATTAAAAATATTGATATAAAAATGGCAATAGATTGAAAATTTTATGTTCTTATTTTTTGAATTATGATTTTAATGGAATAAAGTCAACATTCTTTTGTTATAGACTTAGATATAGTCTTTGTTTATAATAAATATTGATTCTTTTTTATTGTTTAATAGTATATTCAAATTATTTTAACATTCGATTTATATTACTAACAATATTTCATATCATTACTTTCGCATCCAAATCAGTTGTATTCCTCATCGCCCAAGGAAGAGATCGCCGAAAATTACTGAAATAAACATAATCGAATTTCCTCTAATTATTTATATGCGTGATGCCGTTTTTAGCAACCGTTTTTTCGGCGATCATCGTCACTAGTAATCTCAACTGACGAAAGTATACATGATCGAAATGTCAATCGCCGAAAATCGGCGCTCTGCATTTCAGCGATGCGAACTTCGGCGATAAGGAGATAACAACTAGATTTATTTAAAATTAATAAAAACAATGTTTTAACTATAATTTTTTTCTTTATTTTTAATTGAATATAAAACAACTAGAATAAATGAGATGACAATTTCGTAATAATAATTGTTGAAAGAAACCCTAAAAATAATTAGAAATTTAATAATAAATAATTTTCAATCAAAGCTTGAATTTTTCAAAAAAGAAAAACTAACCTATTTTTGGTTATTTTACAATAATAGAACTTAGTTAGATCTGGAGAATCTCAATGTTCTATATACAAAATTACGAGAAGCTTAATAAATTGTTGGATATATTTTCGCTGAATACTCATGGAAGACAGATTGAATATATTAGGATTAACTTAGGCACAATATTACTGATCATCTATGGTGATAACAGCTTTAGAATAGAGACAAAATATCTAGTTTACGGCACGAGTTGATATCCTATACGATGACTACGAAAGACAACAATTGAGAAGAGCGCATTAGACATCTGTAGAACAAATTTTTCTGCGTCTTGAATCTTATTGATCCCGTCTATTGAGAGAAACATATAGAAGTCTGTGCAAAGATATTCTCAAAATTAATGAAAGCATAAACACGTTGCCATACCTGATATCTCACCTATTTTATGTTTATTTGCTATTTCATTATCTACTCTCGTTCTGTACACAACTTCTGCTATTATCTTTGTCGAACAGATTTTTCAATACGTCACACAACACAATGTGGTCCTTGCTCGTGCGGTCTCTTGTTTGTATCGTCATGATCACTAGGGATTCCCGAATTTCGCCAATAAGACTTTCGCCAACTGAGAGCAACCGGACATTCGCCAATGGCGAAAGTCCACAATATGTGTTGGCAAAAGTCCAGTGGGCCATTCGCCAATTGCCGGAAATCCGATGGTACATTGGCGACAGTCCAGTGGACAGTCGCCAATTGGCGAAAGTCTAGTGACGTATTGGCGAAAATACTGTGGACTCTCGCCAATTGGTGAAAGTCCAGTGATCTTTCGCTAGTCGACAAATAATCGATGAATTTTGGCTATTTTTCTCGGAAGAATATGAATGTAGATACATACGAAGATGGATGTATCAGAACCTATTGCGTTGATTCTAGATGTCAGTGTAATTGGTAGAGATTTCCATAATATACAGGATATACTGTTCTCGAAAACAAAGATCTCACAATAGCTCTTACAGAATCTAACTTTGGTTTATTTTTCGGACTTTTTTTTAAGTTGTAGTCAAGCATCTAGTATCTAATTATTTTCGTTTTACAGTTTCTTTTAGGAATATTTTTCAATTTTAAACTAGTTGGCTATCATGGGAAAGAGCCCTGAGAATTGCCGGAGGTTTTAGAGTCTATAGGGTTTATTATGATACCTTTTTTTAGAGATTAGTGAGGGCACATGGGACATTCGCCAATTGGCGGAAATCCGATGATGTATTGGCGAAAGTGTAGTGGACATTCGCCAACTGGCGAAAATCCGATGATGTATTGACGAAAGTATAGTGGACTTTCGTCAATTTGGCGAATGTCCACTGAACTCTCGCCAACTCATCTTATGGACTTTCGCCATTGGCGAATGTCCAATTGGCGAAAGTCTTATTGGCGAAATTCGGGTTAGCCGATCACTAGACCTTTATCAACAGCAAAGTATAATACTCTGACTAATAGACGTAGTTTACTATCAACGAGTATTCCAGATAGCGAATATGAACAAGTTATTGCTGATCGTTACTTATTTGTCCCATTTTCAAATGAATCTACAGCTTGGCCTGTACTCAATAATGTCCATCATGTATGGCAAGTTATTTCTTTGCCACAATATCATCACCAAGCTGCTGAAGGAGTCTGGTTACTGATGCAAACAATGACGGAGACAGATGATATTGATTCAACAATGGAAATGTTGCAAATGTCTTGGATGTCGATCTCTTCTAACGGAATATTGATACCTTTATTGGAAATTGTTGTGAATAACACTAGTAGCCTGTTGGTTGTCTGTCATAATACAAATACAGCGGCAAACTATACAGCTGCTCTAATTTCACCAGATCATGTAGACTTGCTCTTATGTGATCCAACAAATGCTACTATTTGTAGAGTTATACGAGTTATTCCATTTCCTTCAATCCTAGCAAATGTTTCGAAAATTACAGCTGGCCTGTTTGTGGACAATTTCGGAACAAACAGATGGTTGTACATTGGCAGAAATACAGGATTACATGCATTGGATCTTTCTACATTCGTAATTGTTCCTTTTATTAATAATATTAGTGTACCGGTCTCTTCTTTGGCATCGAGTTTAAAGTGGCAGACGGTCTTTATTGGAACAAACATCAAACTCTGGATTCATTTATATGATACTGATGATGAAGAATGGCGTTTTGAGCATATTACTGGACTAATTGATGCTCCGATCACTTCATTAGTGTATAATGATGTTCAAGATCAGTTATGGATAGGTCAAGATACAGGAATTACTCTTTTGTCACCAATAATGATGTCAATAGGACGCGTACATTGGTACTTTTCTAGACTGGCAGGTCGAATCTCTAATCCTGGATCTTACATTGGTCATTTACCATTTGCTAATATTACCACACTTAGTGTAAGTCATTCAACCTTACCTGATAGTCGAATATGGTTAGGTTCTATTCATGGAGTAATGCGCTTCGATTCGAATGATAGTAATATGAATGCTTGGCGTGTCTTCAATAGTGCCCCATATATGCCTAATCGTGATTCATTAGTTCACGTTTCTTCATTAGCTGTACTTAGTCGTACTAACAGCGCGCCCGCTGTCTTGGGAAGCGCTGCAGTGGCTGTTACAACTAAAGGTCTGGCTGTTCTTCGCTTCGAAATGTGGACATGAGCACAAAAGGCAGAACATTTTCAACATTTTTTCGATCAACCGGGCAGACACGATAAATATAATCTAATTTCTAATTGTACTATGTCATTATGGGGTGATAGTCGTACTTGTGTCAAAGGACCAGACGATAATGATGGTCTTTGGACTTCGATGTATTTAAGTAGTCAGATTTTTCGCTATGTTGTGACTCAAGATCCGCCAATCAAAGCATCGGCTTGGACACATTTTCAATCATTAGAACTACTGAATCAAGTCTCAGGTAGCACATCGATTATAGAATGATGATTTCATCATTTTCTTCACAGGTGTTCCTGGTTATCCTGGTCGTTCATTTGCAAAACGTAGTGATTTTCCTACTGTTCCTCCATGGTATCTGTCTCCTGTTTATCCGACTCTTCAATTTCATGATGGTACTTCAACTGATGAAATTGTTGGACATGAATTTGTCTATCCATTAGTGCATGATTTATTGGCTAGTACTGATGATGAACGGCAAAGAGCTTATATACTGCTCCTCAATATCACTACTAATATTATGACACATAACTGGTATTTAGAAGGCGAAAATCATACTCGTACTAATGGGGTCACATGGAATCCTACAGACTTGAACGATAGCAGCGACTGTCAAGATGATCGAGGCCTTAATAGTTTGGAAATACTAGCTTTCTTACTTCAAACTTATGCCTATAGTGGTGATAAGCGTTTTCTAAATGGTGCTGAACTGTTGATTAATTCCTATCACTACGAAGTGAATCTTATCAATACGAAGATGATTGCTGTTTGCGATACTAACTTCTCGGACGATGAACTAGCTTATCTATCGTATTTTAATTTAGTTTATGCTATCAACACGATCACATCTTCATCTAACTTATCTGTTAAACAAAAGGCAGAAGCACAACTAGTGATAGATCATATAGCAGAATATATGAGAATTGGTTTAGATTTAACCCATAAGTACAAACAAATGGAAAAATCACCATTCTATAACTTTATTTATTGTTATGCTAGTGGTCAAGTTAATCAAACTCAACATCTATTTACTAACATCAATACATCTTCTGTGCCTTTTGATTGTAATACTTTATCAGCTGATGCTGTATGGTATATGCAATGTTAGCCATTAGAATTGATCGCTTGGCCACAGTTCAATAGTGATCGTTTGGATATTCAGCTAAACACACCAGCCGAGTGTGAACAAAAACTTCTGTCATTGCAGATACTACCTTCTGATGAGCGAACTACTAAGAAATGGAATGCTAATGTCTATGGTCTAGATGATGGAGATGGATTTTATGAAGAGGATCCAATTGCATTCCTTATAAGTTATTGGGGTATGCGCTATTTCAATTTATTGGGCAAAGAAGAACTTGCACATCGTTATTGATAATATTTTTATTTTACGTGATTTGCATCTATCTTTTTCAATGGATTGCTGATGATCTATTGATTTCTCCATCCGTAGTGGAAGATAATACATAGGATGCACAAAAGCGCAGATAAGAGTAAGAGAAAAAGAGCGCCACATTACCGCATGATGAGAGAATTCAATCATTAGAAAAATATTGATAGTGTTAGTTTATTCAAATTCTAGTCAAGCAGTTGAACAATCGTTTAAGTGTAAAATGATCACTTTTTTAATTTGCAACATATAATTCTAATGATCAAATGGAATTATTGAGGTTTCCGATTTCTTATTACTATAATCAACGAAAAGCTTCTTTTCAAGAAATATCGGCATTACAAAAAAGTACCAACGGATAGCCTCTTGCTCTTCTAGTTTCGTCTTTTACCGCGTATTTCTTCTTCCTTATTCAAGGAAATACAGTACAAGACATGATCGATGTTTTTATCAGCGGAGCAAGAAAACTTTCATCAAGAAATGATCTTATTTTTATTCACTTATTCAGATGAGACACGCACAGAAAAAGAAAGTTGATTATAAAAGTAGCATAAAATTCGAAAAAAATGTTTATATTTTCCTTTTAAGAATTATGACACAAAATTAAGTTTGAAAAACACTGTTTCATGCCATTCACATCCATATTTTAACATATTTCTCATCAAATTTAACATAAAAATGTTGATCTGGTTCAAAGCAAAAAGTATACAATTAAAATCAGCTTTAATTTGGAGATTGTAGGGCTTTCTACGCTGCATCTGATGGTATGCTTTGTTTTTTAATAAAACGTATTTAGAGATTAAAAGTTCCCTTACAAATAAACTTTTTTTATTTTATGATAGAATTCAATCAAAATTTCAAAGAATGTTAGTTTTGACTAGAATTGATTATTGTTAAAATATTTCCTGAAACCTGCGAGATCTTCACGAATTATAAGTCAATTCATTAAATCGTAGAGAGCACTTGGGACTAAGTCGTATAAGAACTCGAATTGTGAATTTCTCCTTTGTTTAAATAAAACACTGAAATCTTTGATTCTAATTAACGATATCTTAACCATAAATATGAAACGTTTTCGAAAAAGTTCTCTTTAAAAGCAAACAAAGAAAAATTTAAAAATCGGACTCTTATTCTATCTAGCCCAACATGCTTAGCAGCAATCCTTACTTTGAAAACCTTACCCGCATAAGGGCTACTTCCAACCACAATGAATTGACTATAACTCGTGAACATCTCGCAAATTTCAGAAAATATTTTAACAATAATCTATTCGAGTCTAGACTAACACTCTCTGAAATTTTGGTTGCATTCTATTGAAAAATAAAAAAGTTTATTTATGAGAGAATTCTCTCTTAATTGAAATATATTATATATGTAGAAAAAAAACTGCACAGACAACTATAGAAACCAGTAGCTATTTTGAACACGCCCATAAAAAATATTTTATACATCTTCCGAAGTTCAAACGCTCGCGCCATCCCTGCCTTTCGTTTTCTATATAGCCTGCTCATGTCATCAAAATCGCGTGAAAATCGGCGATTAATCGCCAATACTGGCAATCTTTGATGATTTTATTTTCAATTTCTCTTGATTTTAATAATATAACGCAATTCTTAAAATTCTAGTTCCGACAATGCCCACTGGTGCTAATGCTTCAATCTAAATAAAAGACATGATTACTTTATATATAAAACTTACTAATTTATGTTGATATTAGTGCTGATCTAAATAAAGATGAAATATTTATTTAAGGGAACAAATAATATGCTCAGTATTTTATTGTAAATTCTCAGTATTTTTATGTAAATGCTCAGTATAAATTTTTTCTCAGTATTATCTACGAAATTCTCAGTAAATAAATCAAACTCTCAGTATAAAATTTAATGCTCGCTAAATATTACCTGCTTAGTAAATTAGTGCTGTGAGGATGCGGAATAGAAGGTAAAGTATGATGTTTGACTATAGCTGTAGGCTCGACTGTCGAGTGTTAATGCTACGGTCAAGAAGGTATAATTCGGTGTTCCCAAAAAAAGGAGGAAACTGGGAAACAAATGAGGACTAAAGCCGTGCAAAAACCGGTTAGGAATCGTTAAAAAAATTCGACCGATTAAACCCTCGGATCTGGACAAAAATTCTTAAATCTAAAGCGAAAAATTTACATTTCTCCATTTTTGAGATTAAAGATTTTGGTATAGCTATGAAATATTGTTTTGTTGAATCCTGAAATATATAGCGGCTTCAATATCAACAATTCAATAATAAAAATTTTCCCAAATACATTTTAAAATTTTCATATCCGTCTGACGATTAGTGGTTTCGGTTTTTCATGATTTTCTGGAAAATGAGTCGGAAGTGCTTTTTTCCTTCATTTTTAGTAACCAAATTTGGAGCTGGAAACATGATTCCAGGTCATTTTTGTAACTGTTGTACTGTTCAGGGAGGTCAACATACATACCCATGCCCTTAAATTACCAAATCTTTTTAAATGAATTACTGAGCTTTTGAAACTATTTACTGAGCAAAACCACATTTTTTACTGAACGCAAAAATAAGTGTCTACTGAGCAAAAAAATGATTTGTTACTGAGCAAAAAATACTGAGCATTTGGTATAAAATACTGAGCAATTAAATACAAGCCTTTATTTAATAAATAAAACTTACCTATTTATATTAGTATTGCCGTTCAGCTGAATAGAAATAAAAATATAATTTTCAATAAATAAAATTACTTACTGTGGTTGATATTACTATTGATCTAAATAAAAAAATTTTTTTAATTATAAGAAAATCGCCGATTAATCGCGATTAATTGCCGATTTTTTATTAACTGATAGAAAATCGCCGATTAATCACCAAAAATGACCCGATTTCGATGACATGGGTGATCTATCTTCTTGTTGAGAAAAATAATTAAAGGTGAAGAAATTGTTTGTCTACGTATCGATATTAATATCAGAAACGACACAATTGCTGTTGTGAATGATTTTTGCTACCTTGGCTGCCAATTTAATCGTGATTTATCGTCGTTACGAGAGATGGAAGTACGACTAACAAAAGCAACATCGGCATTCAATATGCTCCGTCATGTCGTATGGCATAGAAAAACAATCTCTATTGAAGCAAAACTACGAATTTTTCGATCATGTATTCTGCCGGTTCTTCTGTACAGTAGTGAGGCCTGGTCTTTTACGCAAACATCTGAACGCAGACTTTGTACCTTTTATTATAAATGTATACGAACGATCGTTGGAATAAACCTTGGAGATCGAATGCCGAACATACAACTTCTACAAATCACTGGACAACCCAGTTTAGAAGATGTTCTCCGGCGAAATCAGCTACGCTGGTTTGGACATGTGAATCGAATGATGGGTGTAGAGGGTGAAGCATTATTAACAAAGAAGATTATGTTCTCATTCTATAGTGACTCAAAACGACCTCAAAATATTGGTACTAGAGAGATAGAATAAAAGAAGATCTGGAAAAGATGAAAATTCGTAACTGGAGAAGAGAAGCACTTGATCGAGTGGCGTGGCGAACGAAGATCAATCAATATACACGAGTCAAGCTACCCGCGCCTCATATACTCGGTTTTATTCACCAAGCGAAGCAACGTGCAGTACAAAGAAGGGCAGCAGCGTTAGCTCCAATTCCGAAAGTGACCGAACTGATACTCCGAAATAACAACAAAACATATACATGTCCAAATTGCAAGAGGGAATTCAGACCTCAGGGAATCACTAACCATGTGAAATCATGTGCGAATACGTGGTGTCAACAAAATGGAATTCAATAAATTAACAATCATGAACCATTGTCCAAAAAGATGTGTTCAAGTACGCAGTACTCAATGAAGGATGTCATCGAAACCAAATCGTTACGTCTCGGAGATGGCAACCGGAATAATTTTCTGTCTACGAAAACTCATCGGCAACGAACAGAAAAATGATTTATAGAACATTGCCTTTTCATTTCATTTTGTGTGTTGTATTTTGTACTCCTTTTGTCTTCACCCAATACCTTGTCAGGTACGGGTGTAAATACATACATACATACATACATACATACTAACTTCTTGTTGATTATTTTTGCACTCACGCAGAGATGTATGTGTACAAACAATTTTTTATCTCTCGTCAGATGGATATGTTTTATTCATTTAGATGTTGAATGAATAGCAAGAAAAATTGATTGAAGAGGAAGCAATTGTTAGAAGATAATCTATTCGTTACTAGAATAACTAGTTTTTCAATAGTATGCGGAAGTGACATTTATCAGATTTAAAACGCAATCAAAATTAAAATAGAAAATAGTGAAAATATTATTTTTTCAATTTCATTCGAATGAACTGGCTTAACACCATTATTTGTTGTTGTTACAGGTGGATGTGTATTTTCCGTTGTTATTACTGCTGTAGGTTCAGTTGTTATTCCTGTTGTGGGTGGTACTGTAGATGCGGTTGTTGTTGTTGAAGGTATGGTGATATTAATGGGTAAAATATAATTAGTCTTGATGAGTAGAACAACACTGTCTACTACCGTTTGTGAACCACACGAAGGTTCATTACAAGTATATTGCATAATTTCACCTGTTCTGCTTTGTTCATAAGCTTGAATCCATTGAAGAAGTGGATATTCAGTTGTATTTGTACATTCACTAGCAAATGTAGGTCTAGTATCAGACCATGATTGATATACTACTGAACAGAATCCTTCATCAGAACATTTTTCATTAGGTAAACAAGTATCGTGAGGTCTAAGATCACTGGAATTAAATAAAATATCTACTAAATTCCGTCTTAAAATCTTAACTTCATTTTGAACTTTAGTCCAATCACTACGTATGATTTCTTTAATAAATTCTTGATCACAATTATCGTTCGTTTTGCAATCAAATTCCATTGTCAAATTCACTGATTCATAAAAAAGTGAAAATACGGTAACTATATCCAAAGTATAACTTAATGAAGGTGTTCGAGGATTAAGACGTCCAGAAACAGAACCAGAAACTTGATCAATGAATAATACAACCTGACAATTTTGTTCATCAGCCGGTTTATCGATGGTAGCACACGTTGGTAACGTCAAATTGCTGATATGACCTGAGAACTCACATTGATTGGTACAAACCAATCCATCGACAAATTGAGTCGATGCTGTCAAAATACAGATGAAGAAGATGAATTGTAACATTTGTAAATAATAATGATGAAACTGTTATTCTCTTAGTTTTATAGTGCATCTATTCTTATCTATTAAAGAAATGCGTAGAATGCGTATCTTTTTTTTTATTTTGTTAAAATTAATTTTTTTATCTCTACTTCGTAGCGAAAAAGATCTGTTGAATGCAGAATGAAACAGCATCTAAAATGTGTTTAAAGATTTTTAGTTCTATATAGATAACAAACATCTACACAGAAGAATAAAAACAAGATTACTGATATAAAATAGACAAAACTTTATTTATTTGATCATTGCAAAAGACAACATTCTCGTGTAAAATTCAGTTGCCTTTTTATGATTATTTTATCTTTGTCGTATTCAGAGGTGAAAAACAACATTGATTCTATGTATAGCTACAAAAAAACATATACGCTTTCGCTTATAAACTATCATAATCAATTTTTGCATTCATTCTCAGAAATCGTTGTACTAGTTAAAATTTAGTTTGTACATTCTGTATCATCTATATATTTAAATATATAAAAACGACAGTTACATCTAAGTAGTTTATGCATTAGAATTAATAATAATAACAATGAATTAAACTAAATGTATTTCTTGAATTCATTGAAATGCTGATATTCCTTTTTCATTATTTCCTCTAACCTCTTCTATATATAGGTCTGCAAGAAAAGAATTTTTTTTCGATTTTTTTCATCTCCAATGAAACGTACAGTCAAATGCAAAATATTATATTATTTGGTTTTACCGATGAAAAACACAAGCTAAAACAACAAGTCGATTCAGTATTTCGACATTCTCACACGAATGACTTGATCTCTCGCTACCGAGATTGTATATTCATGGCAAAGAAATTGGAAGGGTAGTCATTTTCATTAGCTACAAAACATGAGTCATTTGAAGCATGTTGAGGTGTTTTTTTTTAGTAATATTTCACATATATGGATTGCACACAGTTTTCAATGTAGATTTCGAATATGTTATTCATTTTGACATAAACTACGATTTTTCAACTGAAAACTATCTAATGTTCAGTCAGATATGTGCAAAGACGTAATTGGAAATGACGAGCCTTTCGAAATATATTTTAACATTTTATTAACGATTTCCGTTTCATATACATGCTTGTTCTTGAAGAAACATTAAAATGAAGAAGCATACAGAAGAAAATCATTTCATGAAAGAATTAACAATTCTTGAATAATGTTTGTTGAATGATTGTTTTCCTCTTCTCTTTCGTTCTGATATAACGCGTTAGGACCTGCCTATATGTTTTTCTTTTCATCGCCTAGAACAGCATTCTTCCGCTTTTTTTTCTTCTTTTCCACTCTGACACAATATACCAGTATGTGGCTATATAAGTTTCTTTCTATCGTCCACAAATATAGTATTATCATTCTTTTTTTTCTCTCGCTCTTCTGGTACTGCTTCTTCTTCATCTCTCATACTACTGATATATAATCAGAATAAAACAGTAAAGAAAGAAAAATCGTTGACCTCAACATTTGCGTGCAAAATATAACAATGATGCCTACATCAAGCTTATGTCATCAACCAACACATATTGATATCGAATTGGATCCGACTAATCTCGAAATGTCGGGTCCTCGAATCGTTTGTTTGATCAAACCAGACTGGATCAATAAGATAATTAGCTTCAAGAAGTTTAGTGATGGTCTTTCGAATAAATTGCTTGCAATGTTTCCTTATTCAGAAGATGAACAAGGTCTCATTGTTCGTATCTATGGAAATAATTCGGATCTAATTGTTGATCGAGAAGTAGAAATTCATACAATGGTCCGACTTTCTCAATACAATATGGCCAATCAAGTTTTGCTGACGTTTAATAATGGATTTCTCTACACGTGTGTACCTGGGGAACAGATCGATATTCATGATAAAAGTGTAAAGTAAGTGATACATCTGATAGTTGGTTTTTAAGATTTTGATAATAGTCTAGATCAATTTATTTGAAAAAGTTTTCGACTAATTATTCTCACAAAATTCTGAAGAGGAAGAGTATCTGGAAGTTGCCCGACTTATTTCTTTGAAACTCGAAGAAGTGAAGAAGTGATATATTACTTAAATATAAGATATCTTTTTAGTCTATTGGTGGCACGCAAATTGGCCGAATATCACTCTATTCCATGTGACGACGATAATCGAACGAAAAAGCCACAATTAGTTGAAAAACTCCGCCACTATTTCAATTTACTCAATGGAACAAACTCTCAACTTCGAGAAAGAATTGAATCAATGAAATCTCCAAAAATGAATGTTCTTGGTACAATAAAAACTACTATCGGTCTTCAGTCAAGTCCTCCATCATTTGATTCGCTCGAATCTCTTCTCGATTATTCCTGGTCTCAATTAGCTGATGATATTCATGAAATCGAATTGGCATTAGATCGAGAGTGGTCTAATGTGCCTATCGTCTTTTGCCATAATGATACTCAAAGTCGTAATTTCCTTTTCGAAAAACAAACAAATATAGTACGAATCATCGATTTTGAACATTGCTTTTATAATTTATATCTATTTGATATTACAAATTATTTTGTCGAATTTGCTGGCCTTGGTTCATCACCCAATTGGGAAAATAACTATCCGACTCGAGAAGTACGAAAAATGTTTCTAACTGAATATTTGAAACATGCTCGGTTTTTATCCCATCAAAATGGTGAAGATAAATCGGAGAAATTATGTGACTATTGTCATCGTCTTGTGGCTCTTACTCATCTTTACTGGTCACTCTGGTCTTTGCTTGAAGCTATGCTTAATCCTGAAGGATTAGCTCAATTTGATTATGTCAACTATGCCAAGAGTCGCTTCAATCAATACAAATTGCACAAGAATAATTTCTTCATTTCATAAATCAGTTATTTTTACTTCGATGTTATTATTTCAAAAAATCACAATCTTCGAAGTTGCTTAAAGCTTTTTTTGTTTCTTTGTTAAATTCATGTCTTGAACAAATGAAAACTGATATTGTATTCTTCCTATCAACTATGTAATACTAATGAAATATAAACATCTAGTAGAACATTAAAATTGTGTACATTGATTAAATCTTACTATCACATAGAAATTATCACCAACAAAGTCAGAGATTATATTTTTTTCGTATAATTTGGCCCTAAAAATTGATACATTCTGATTCAATGGTTTAAAGGAGACTGATTTATTTTTTGAATATGATAGAATAACAATTCGATAATGATTTAATAAAAATGAAATGTACAATGGACACAAAATAAAAATACCTTTTTGTAACCTTTACGTTTATATGATGAGTTAGCAATCATTATAATGTATGAATTTCCAAGATTGTTTTTAAAGACGAAGATATCGTTTCTACAACTCATGAACAACCTTCACAATAAGTTCGTGCAATATTCATGTCTCAACTTATTATTCTTGCCATTTTCAAGGCATCTATCTTAATACGACCAGCAACATTACAAAAGACGGTTTTTTTTTCAGATGCACTCGAATATTTTCTTGGTCGAGTTACTTTGATGCTGTAGTTGACAATTCGAATGTATTCTTACAAAGTTGTACAAAACATTATCTGGCTGAATTAATTTTTAGTATTGTCTTATGATGTTTTTCTTTTTGTGAAGATCTGACGTACCATCACGAAATAAATATATCAAATAAAAAGAAGAGGAGTGTAAGACTCATTTGAATTTTGATATATCTAGCGGATGAAAAGACCAAATAATCAATGAAGGCTATCTAATGTCAAAACAACTATTTTTGAGACCATCATGATAATTTTTTTTTCTATTTCTAACAGTCAATACTATGTTTAAACATACCATTCAAGCTAATACTACATGATAAGTTTTGAAACTTTGTAAAATTAGTTTATACATAGACAAGAAATACGGTCTAGTAGAATGTATCGATATGAGCATGGAATACGTTGTTGAACTTTCAAATTCTATACCATTATATAACATCGTCTGTTGTAATACTAAAAATATGATATTTTGATTATTTTCACCCTATTTATTGTTTGAGTTGAACTCTCTAAAAAACATTTCTTCTAACCATATTTAATAATTATTAATGCACAGAAATAAGACAGTACATTGAAAATACATATAAATTATAACAATCACTACTTCAAAACATTTAAGATTAGAATACAAGTAAAAAAAAAGAACAGTGCAATTTTGTTTAATTATACAGTTTCTATTTGTAGACAAAGATAGTTTTCTATGTTGATGGATTTGTCTTCTGTTCTGATTTCGAACAAGTTACCTTCATTTTGTCTTTGATTCTGGCAAAAGCATTATTTGCTTCCCTGATTACCTTTTCTTCATCTACAGTTAGCATTTTCCTGTTTTGCATCACTATTCGACCATCGATAATACTTGTATCGACACAATTTCCACTGGCAGAAAAAATCAGATGACTGGTAAGATGAGAAATGTCACCTTCAACTAGTGGAGTGAATTCAGTACTTTTTAAATGAATGAGAATGCAATCGGCTTTATAACCTTCAATAATTGAGCCTAATTCATGTCCATGACCGAGAGCTTTTTGTCCATTTATTGTGGCCATTCGAATAATATCTTTTGGATTTCCAAGTTCAGTTGTTTGTCGTACTGCTCGATGTATCAACGAAGCAAACTTCATTACAGTGAACATATCAAGAAAATTAGAACATTCAGCCGCATCATGACCTAAGCCTATATTGATTCCAGCTTTGATCATCTCAGGTATTCGAGCAATTCCATTGCCTAGCTTAGCGTTCGAAGCCGGATTGTGTGATACGTGAGTACCAGACGAAGCTAGAAGGTTAATTTCAGTGTCCGAAAGATGAACACAATGGGCTGCCACACAATCGGGTCCTAGAATACCTGCTTCATGTGCCACTTCGGTAGGGCGTTTGTTGAACCGTTGTATCGCTGAATCAACTTCAGTTGTTGATTCATTTAGATGAATGTGAATACCGGTACCTAGAAATCAGAAAAATCAAATATATTGAAATATTTTAGATTTTTCTCAAAAATTCTGTTTCATCGGTATTGCTACATAATAATAAATCTCTTGTTTCGAATTAATCAAGACGAAAAGCATACTGTTGAATTTTTTTTAAGAAATCAAAAACATAGTAAAAGGAAGATAATGACTAACCAAATTCGTTTGCTAATTGCCGTGTTTTCTTGAGCAATTCAAGATCTGCAAGAGGAAGCCATTCGATACCAAACCATACTTCAATTCTTCCATTAGCTCTTCCATTATGTTTCCGGAAAGAAATTACATTATCTTCGAGTGTATCCAAATTATACTCTTCTAAAGCCACATCATTAGATAGAACAGCTCGAATTCCAATTTCATCAGCTGCATCGGCAAGACCATCCAATTGTCTGTACATATCATTTACCGTTCCTGTTCCATTCTTAATTGCCTCCATGTATGAAGCCATTGCTGCCCAATAAGCAGCTTCTCTATCCAATGCTCGAATTGATGGATACCAGCATTCGTCAAGATATTCCCACAGGGGAAGATGATCATTCCAGCCCTGAAAATTTGGCAAATCTTTGAAAAAAAATCATACATAGATTTAGAACAAACCTTGGCAATAGCGGTATGAAAATGCAGATCAACTAATGCTGGCATAAGTAGTTTTCCACTAGCATTAATAATTTGATCGTTTGCTTTCGATTCGAAATCATTTCCATGAGGAATAATTTGTGTGAATCGTCCATTATCAATGACTACTGTAGCATTTATATAAAAATTATCATTTTTATCAAGAGTAAGAACACATGCATTTTGTATAACCAATCGAGAAGATGTATGTATATCCTTATCGAATGATTTAGATGTTGATTGTGATTGATTGCTCATCTAAATGTAAAATGCATTCATTCAGAGTACTATGATCTTATACTAAACATCTAGTCATCACTTTTAACAAAAAACAATATAAAACACAAAAATTAAATATTATAGTTTTTATTTTTCAGAATTACAAATAATTCTTGACTTTAGACCTCACAGAGTATGTTGAACGTAGTCATTTGAGTTCGTAATAATTTTTAGATGCTCTGCAGCATGCTATGTCCTTCCATCTGTACGTTTGTTACTCATCTTATAATGGCCCACAATTGGTCATCATTCATATACCAATGAGAATAAAGCAAAATAAATATTTTCGTGATAATTTTCATTGATAAAAACATATGAAACTATACGAAAAGTTTTATCGCGTTTTAATGATGAATAGTATGCTTTCTTAAAGCAACTTTGTGCTTCAGCGACATCTGATGGTCAAATCTAACTTAGGCTGATGACAATATAATATTGTCACTGAGAACTTTTATTCTAATACATTGATAAGTTCACTGCAGATCAATGGTAAAAATCATCTATTTGAATTATTTGAATTTTTGTTAAATATAATTAACATTTCTAAATAATGGCACTGATCCTTCAACCTAATATCTTAATTAAATATAGTTCTTGAAGGTATAAGATTTTAAAAATATTGACTGAAAATACTTGAAGATGGAATTTTGTTCGAAGATTTTTCGAGTAGAGAATGTTGTGAGGAATTAAAATTTAGAATAATCACTTTTGTATTATAAGCGATTGTCAAAATTTCAATGAAGTAAAAAGATATTTTAGATGTCTAAAAGACTTTGTATCATATATCAAGGAAAAGTACAATCATTTGTGTTTAAGTATAAAAATTAATGACTAAATAAAACTTATTCAGTTACTTAATAAAATCAACTTAGTGTATTAAACTCTCTCTAACTTCATTTAAAAATATATAGATGTTTTTATTTTTGGGAAAAGAGAATATGAGACAGGATAAACCAAATAACGGCAAAATACGAATGAGACAGATAGAAGTTCTTCAATACATTGTCATTTTGCAAATTTCTGGCATAATACGTTGTTCATGAAAAAAAAACTATTGCATACTGCTAGGTGTCACAATCGCTCTATATGATTGTCTACTCATTGCGCCATCTCTTATTTTTTCATGTACGCATCATCCTCCATTATTCCATTGTTCCTTTTTTCCTTCTTCTCACATACTCTTGTTGTCGTGTTATTCTTTTTCATCCAGAATAAACAACTTCCATAGTCCAATATATCACTACGTAACAATACTTTTTCTATTGATAAAACGTTTAAAATTTTAATAATATAATTAATCAATTAACATATTCGCAAGAGTCAAGGACGATGAAAAAGGAAACTAAATTATAAATTCGATTTAAAAGTAAATTCTACACTTCCTAGATATATCATAATAAAATCTCTGAATAGAAATATAATCCAGCATTATTTGCATTTCAGAATAGCTATCTATATTAATTACGATGAATTCAATAGATCTTTTAAATCAATATTAAATTCTACAGTTTTTATATAGTTTTTTCACGATGTTTTTTTCCATTTCATCTTTGAGAAGAAAAGACACTGAATAATTCATGTTTAAGAAAAAAAGACGTTCTTTTTTTAAATACATTCTTTTTTACCTCACCTAAAAGGACAACGATGGTATGACGTATGCAGAATAAAAGACCATATTTACTCAAGACACTTTATGACAAGGCAAAAAAAAAGAAGAAAAAAAGTCTATTGATAACAACGCAACTTATCCTTTCTTTTTCGTTCTATTCTTGGTGTAACACGTATAGTATGATGTTCGATTAAAAATGCTTATATAACAGATGTAAAAATAGAGAAAGTAAAGATACAATTCGAGTTGTTATTTCATGAATGTTACTCAATCTATTCAATCTACATTTTTACTATTTATCTTATCCATCCATTTCATGAACTTACAGTTTACTTCGATTATCTCTCGTCATCCATTCTTTAGTACTTTTTTGTTTTGACCTCACACTCTCACTCCTATTGTATAGAATCAAAACAGGAAAGTACCTCTCTCATCATGATCTTCTTAGATTTCAGAAACTAATAGAGCTGCTGTTGTTAGTATTTAATAGGTTTTATCTGGATCTTCCATTTATATACGAGATTGTTTTATTTGTATAGTCCACAACACTTCGATGTCATTTATATACTACCTGAACAATATAGCTTGTGTGTAGTTAGTAATGTGTTGAAAATCTTTACAAAATAGCCGAACAATCACTAACGTATTTTGTACGTCGATATGTGAAAAATATCAATACTTTTTTTAATTTATTTTTCAGATTTCAGTCACTATGCCCTCAACTATACTTGTTACGGGTGCAAGTTCATTTATTGGTGGATGGATCGTTAAATATCTCCTTGAAAAAGGATATAACGTTCGTGGAACAGTTCGATCTCAAGCCAAAGAATCGCTAGTTCTCGATGGGATTTCAAAAGATCATCAAAGCCGACTTACCTTCGTACATATCAGTGATATCACTACTGATTCATTTGAAGAAGCTGTTCAAGATGTTGATGGTATTATTCACGTTGCTTCACCATTTCATTTTAAAGTAACTGATCCAGAAAAAGATTTACTTTTACCAGCAATCAATGGAACAACACGAATTCTACAGGCTGCTCATAAATATAATCAAAATAATCAAAATAAGATTAAACGAATAGTAATTACATCATCATTTGCTTCAATTCTTGATCCTAGCCAAGGATATCGACCTGGCTATTCTTACACTGAAGAAGATTGGTGTCCAATAACTTATGAACAAGGTGCTGCTGCAAAAGATGATCCAATAACGGCTTATCGTGCATCAAAAGTATGTGCTGAACGTGCTGCATGGAAATTTCTTGATGAAGAAAAACCTTCATTTACAATTGCAACTATATGTGAACCAATGGTATTTGGTCCACGTACAAGCGGTTTCAATTCTTTAGATGACGTAAATACTTCAAACGCATTAATATGGTCACTGGTAACAAGTGGTAAAGATGCTGATATTCCAGGAACACGTACACCATGGGAAATTGATGTGAGAGATGTAGCTTATACACATATTGCTGCTTTAGAAAAATCAATTGATAGAAATGAACGTTATTTAATAGCAGGAGAATCATGGAGTCTTCAAGAAGTAGCTGATATTGTTCATGAAAGTAATACTATTCCCGAAAGTATCAAGGATACAACACCAATTGGTACAAAAGGTCAACAGCTACAAGATTTTTATAAAATTGATAGTTCTAAAGCACAAAAAGAATTGGGCATTACGTATATTCCTTTTCAGAAAACGGTTCAAGATTTAACTTTACAATTAGTCGATTTACAGAAGAAATTGAAGACTAAACAATGATAAATATTAAATAAATCTATTTTGACTACAATTTTTCAATTAAAATTTATTTTATTGTTTGTTCATTAGTAATTTTTATATCGATATCTATCTAGAAATATAATTATCTTATTTAAAATAATAATTATTCTACAATTTGTTGCTTATCAGTTGTGATACTAGAAAGATGGTTAAATATAATTAAAAAAAAAAGCCGTCTGTATAAAATAAACTTTTCACAATTGATTATTGTAAAAACAAATATCAGCATTAATCAATATTTCTGTTTTTTGTTATAAAGTACAGACTGACGTATTTATACATCATATAGATCATAATAAGCTCTAAATATTCTAAAAAGAGTTCAGGTATATAGCTTATTTTTAGGATAACTTTCAGCAAAATGTCATAGTTCCTCTCAGAAATATCATGCAAATTGACTTTCAATTTTTGACTTATGAGATCTTTCTCTGTGCAAAGTTTCAAGTTGAAAATCGAAAGTTAATTATCGTGATGTTCTTGTAGAGAATCACAATATTTTGCTAAAAAGTAACATCCCGATAGTAATAAGTTATACGCACGATTTCATTTTTTAGCTCATTACAGACTACATGATGTACATACTCTCAATTTAAAAGCAAGGGATCTCACGTAAGACAAAAAAATATTGAAGATGACTTGATCTAGCGTGATTAATACATATTCTAGTAATTCCTCAGTTGTTACGATAAAAATTTACTAAAAAAAAACAATTTCGAACACGTTTGCTATACACGTATCGTGGCAAATAAAACAATTTTCTCAACATAGTTTCAAAATATATAGAATAGTTAGTGATTATTCTCTTAGAATCTATTAACTGAACTTTCCACCATAAATTTTGATATTTTTTTCTGCGGAATTTTTAAATTTTAGTTTAGTAAAAATTCACGATGTTTGCTAGAATAAAATCAAAATAGATATATTTAGTCTTCTCTGCTCTCAAAAACCATCAGAGACCTGCTTAGAAATACTGAAATATCGTAAAATATGTTTCGTTTTTCCTCAATTTACGCTTCTCAAATTTCTCTATCTTGACTCATACAGTATATTTAATATGTTTTTTTCTTGTTTGGAAGAGCATGTGAAGGTGAAGATCATGATGAAGTCCTTTTTTTATTATATATGCTTTAAATTTTCTATCATCCTATATATTTACTTATTTCTTGCATTGACTTATTGATAAACAATTTGAATACTATGAAAATAAATTTCTAAAAGAATAGTTATTGATTCTGCTAGAGTCTGAAATTTTTCATCAACTTATATATTTTTGTCTTGCCTTGTATTTATATGCTGAATGTACAGGTTATACAGCATTCTTATTAATTAATGGAAAAGTTTTAATTACTAGTAGAGATAATCATAGTAATACTCTAAACATGAATAAAATTTGTTTTTTTTTTACTTTACTAATCTATATTTGTTGTATTATTTGAGTGGTTAAAAAACAAATCATTTTTATTAATTAAACAAATAATATTATGAAATATTCGATTGTTTTCTATTGATTTAATAAGCAATTAATGTAATTTCACATTTTGAATAGCACGATACTTATTATAAGATGAACTCAATGTATGTGTTAGAAGTAAGAAAATAATTGTAGAGATTTGTGTAGAATTATTCATCCGTCATATAACCATTGATCATATGATAAACTCGATTCATACGTTAGAAGTAAACAAATAGTTGAACAGATTGAAATAAACAGCAGGTATTTCTTCTTAATCTTGTATTTTTTCAAAGGCCATATAGCTGTTATTTTATTTATAGATGGATGAACATATATCTATCTTACACTGCTCTTCGTTACAAACAGAACTATTTAAAAAGAGTATTCTTTTTACTAACACTTATAAACGCTTGACTAACGAATTATTTATATTTTATCTAATTTTTCTTTTCTTTGGTTGATTAAAAAATGAGAAAATGATTTAGAAAACACATCCACGCAATAATAATCAAATAAAGAACAAATGAAAACATGTTGTCGTGTACATCCACTCCTTGAAGACAAGGTTTACTATGAATGAGAAGCCGTAAGACTAAAACAAAATAAAACATAATCAACATAAATAGAAATTCAAGAGAATGAAAAAATAATTCGAAATATAATGTATAGACATATTGTGATTACAGCCTATTTTTCTTTATTTATCTATGAAGTCGGGTCACGTTCACTTTGCCGGCAAAATTTTTTCATATCTTAGTCTACTAAATCTAGTAGTTTCCAGAGTAAAGTGGACAGCAAAAGTTCAAGACACTTTTTATTTTTTGAATTTTTTTTAAAGGTAAGAGAAAAAAATTATCTTTATATATATATATATATATATGTAGCTAAAGTTGAAGCCTACATAGTCCATTCATATTCAGCCAAGTTCGTCGTTAGCTGATAATATACAGTGAAATACATTTTTTCTCGTATAGGCAAAAATTTAAGACACTTTTCATCATTCTTCATTTTATTTCATAAAACAAAAAAAAAACATAAATAAAATACTTATATAAAGTATCCTCCCTTGACCTTTAAGCATTTTTGAATACGATCTGGCATCGAATCAATCAAATTGAGACACAACTGTTGATCTATGTTACTCCACTCTCGATTCAGTCGTTCTTTAAGTTGCGCTTTTGTATAGATAGGTTGATCACAGAGTCTTTTATCAATAATCGACCACAACTGTTCCATTGAATTCAAATCCGAGCTCTTTGACACCCATTCAAGCATATTTTATTTCATCTTTGCTATTTTTTCACTTACCAATTTGGACGTATGCCATGGAGCAAGATCCTGTTGAAACATATATGTCATTTTCCTTGGAAGACGTATGATAGATTTTTTTAATTCCTTTTGTAGAACATCACGGTACAGTATTCCATTCATACTATCGTCGAAAATTCGTGCCATACTTGCTCCTTCTCCAGAAATACCACCCTATATTCCTACCTTCCCGCCATTTCCTGTATTTATTTGTTGTACACATTCAGGCAACAATCTTTCATCATCGGTTCACCAAATTTTCACTTGATTCTTATGTTTTAATACATAGAACGTCGACTCGTCACTAAAAATGACTTTCCTCCAGTCATGAGCAGTCCAATGTTGATGTTCTCGACACCATTTAACACGGTCTTTCTTATGCTTAGTAGTTAGCCAAGGCTTTTTGATTTTTACAGCATATCCGGTAACCAAGTTTCCGGATACAACGACGTACTGTGTCTTTTGACACTGGTTTTGGCCGACCAATATTTAAATCTGCCGTGATTTTTGCCACACTTAATCGATTATCGCTTGTTACCAGCCGTTTCAACTCACGTACATCTCGTTTAGAAAGACCTTTTAGTCGACCAGATCGTTTTAAATCTTCAAACACTCCATGTTGGTCAAACTTGTTGATTGTATTTCGTATACAACAACGTGAAACTTCCAGTTGATTAGATATTATCGATAAATTAAGGCCAGATTGATGCAGAACCACCGCTTGTGCTCGAGTATAAGGCTGTATTGACCTTTTCCCCATTACACAATTTTGAATTCAAGTATGAGAAATGTATAAACTGTGAAGCTTTACAAAGAGAAAGAATCGATCTTGATGAAGATGGATGATTCTCGGTGAAAAGCGTGTTTATTTTGAAGCGAGCTACGCCTTATATAGGTGACATAGCGCTGAAATCATACAAAGAGTGAATACATTAGTGAATACGTCGAGATGAATACAGGAACAGAGTGAATACATATAGTGAAACAGAAAAAGATAACGATGAACATAGAAAGAGAGAGTGAATACCTCAAGAAACGTCAAACACATATGATAAGAGAACACAGAACGAAAGAAGAGGATGTACAAGATCATATATATCATATAGCGAGAACGCAAAAGTGACATATAGTAAAGAATGAACAATAGTTAGAAGGAAAGATAAGAATAATCTAAATAACGCATGTGCTATATAAGACTATGGAAAGTATAATACTACCTAACATAAACTACTTTAGAAAGTCCAAAATGAGCTATAAAAAATACTTTACTATAATTTTGATGGCAAAAACTAAGCTAACAAGAGGAAGTGTCTTAAATTTTTGCCTACAGGAGAAAAAATGTATTTCACTGTATATTATCAGCTAACGACGAACTTGGCTGAGTATGAATGGACTATGTAGGCTTCAACTTTAGCTACATATATATGTATAAAGATAATTTTTTCTCTTACCTAAAAAAAAAATTCAAAAAATAAAAAGTGTCTTAAACTTTTGCTGTCCACTTTACATTCATTTCCAGCCTCATTGCCGAAATCCGTCTCACCCCATCAGCGCACCCTTATCCCTTCTGAAAAAATAGTTTTGGATTTTAATGAAGCTGCAATAATTGACACCGTGTAGTGATGCTGTGAAAGAGCTAATGGCCTAGTTTCCTACATACACTATGAAATATTTAGAAAAATCGTCTATATGCATCAAAACTAATGTCCATCTCAAAGATAGATGGTCGTGAATATCTTTTGATATGAACAAGATAGAGATCTGCGATTTTCATCGTTGGAAAGAGTAGATGAAGACGCATCGAACTGTGCATGGCAAGATTTTGAACAACTTTCCTAAAGATTTTAGTTGAATGTTTTCAAATTATTGCTTTTTTCTCCTACGTTAAAAAAGTGATCCTTTCATCAAAATACTATAAAAACTTGCATTTTTCTATTATTTTGCTGAAAAAATCAGGTGATAAATTATGCTTCATTGATTTGAATATCTTACGCGGCTTAAAAATCTTTCCAACGGTGAAAATCGCAGGTCTCTCTCTTATTCCTATTAAAAGTTAATCAAAAAATGCCCACGGCCACTTATTTCTAAAATGAACATTAGCTTAACGTTAAAGGTAAATGGAGAAGTTTTAACGTGAAAGAAGGTTGCAGTGTTACTTACATTTAGGGCCGGTTTGCGTACCAACCCGTCTCGTCATTTGTTTGATTTTCTATATATTTATGTACTTTATGTTCCTCTGATGCATCATCGTTTATTAGAACCTTTCCTTATTGTTCATCATTCTTGTTTTTTCTTATCGCTTCACGAATCGTCGTCTTTAACTTTGCATCACTTTTCCCATTCATCTTTATTGATCACTCCTCAAACAACTATTTCATTGGCACATGGATCCCAGCTACTTCGTATTGCTCACCTTCTCTCATTGATTTTCAATGTTTGTTTATTTTTCGTCGCCCGTTATTTATCTCTCTTATTTCTTTCGTCATAGCAGTTTATGAATTTATACTAATTATTATCAGAGGTTTTTGGGATAAATCTTTTTCATGGCCCAAATTTCGTTTGTTCTGTTGATTGAAAGAATTACAAAAGCATCATTTTAACAAAGAAGAATACATCTTTTTTTATACTTCCAATAGACGACTTATATTGCAATGCATAGCGACTAGACAAACTAGCTGTCTTTTCATCCATATAATACTTACGAGGGAACCACCCGAGGTGATAAAAAGCTTTTTGGTCGAGGATATGATGGTTAGATAGGGCATAGCTAGGAGTGGTATACCCTAAGTTAGTTCGGGCCCAGGTTGAGATCTGTTGAGATATAGGCTTTTTACTCGAATTTGCCTATAGGACCCCATCTTCCCCATAAAATCAAAGTTTTGAATTTTGGAGTGATACTTTGTCCACATCAAGACCTCAGCCAGAGTAGTTCATCCACACTGTAAAAAAAAAGGGTAGAAGAATAAACCCTTCCATAAACCCTTTTTGGCTGATAAACCCTTTCATATACCCTTTTAGTTCATAAACCCTGGAAAGGGTTTGCTATACGCTGCACTTTCATAAACCCTTTAGGGTATATGAGCAATCATATACCTTTAAAGGGTTTATTACCTTCATAAACCCTTCGGAGATGGGTTTTTTATTCTACGGTTTTTCTAAAGGGTACATTAATAAACCCTTCTCCAAAGGGTTTATGAAGGTATTAAACCGTTTAAAGCTATATGATTGCTCATATACCCTAAAGGGTTTATGAAAGTGCAGCGTATAGCAAACCCTTTCCAGGGTTTATGGACTAAAAGGGTATATGAAAGGGTTTATCAGCCAAAAAGGGTTTATTCTTCTACCCTTTTTTTTACAGTGCACAAAGTTTTAGAATTTTTGGACTGAGCATTCTCGAGATATAATGTTTTCAAAATATCCATGCATACAACAATATGTGTAAAAACTGTGTTTATGCTAACAGACTTATATCTCGGGAATGCTTAGTCCAAAAATTCTGAAACTTTGTGGATGAACTACTCTGACTGAGGTCTTGATATGGGCAAAGTATCACCCTAAAATTCAAAACTTTGATTTTATGGGGAAGATGGGGCCCTACAGGGAAATTCGGGTAAAAAGTCGATATCTCAACCGGATCTCAACTTGGGCCCGAACTAGCTTAGGGTATACCACTCCAAGCTATGCCCTATCTAACCATCATATCCTCGACCGAAAAGCTTTTTATCACCTCGGATGGTTCCCTCGTTAGATAGTTAGAAAATAAAATATTCGAACATTAATGGCAATGCACTGAAATGCAGCTGAAGTTTAAGAAAAAGAGAAATTAATTTAAAGTTAAACTATAGTCTATGAACACTTTAGCTATCATGTTCACACTGATTGAGGGATAGAGCACACTAATTAACGAGACAATGTGTCTAAACTATAGTTTTAATAAAACAATTGATAAAAAGAAACAATAGTGAACGGATTGGACGGCTTTGGGCAGTAACTTTTTCTACATTTTTTCTGTTATGCTATTTGTTAAAATATTAAAATATCTGCTAGAAATAAGTATCAAGCTTGCGACACGTTTTGATATGTGAACAAAGACATTCGAGATTTTCTCCCCAATCTTTACTTATCACATTTACGTTTATTGCATATTTGATTATTATTTAATCTCCTTCACAACCTCACTCAAAATTTTATTATGGAAATCATTATTAATGGAGTACTTTTGATCTTTGCTCATGCCATTGTTTTCTTTCAACAGAATAAGAAAAATAAATTCATAAAGATACCTTACATGTGCTATTTTCAATTATAAGTATAGAATTACCTAGTATATAACTCTTTTTTTTTTTGTAGCATCGCATTAATCTCATAAAGGACGTTGACAATGACTTCATTCAATCCTACAGTTGGTCACTTGAGCAGCTGGTCGGTGTCAAAACCAGATGTCTCCATGCAACAACCAATCAGTAAAAGGATTAATCAGAATACTATTTCTCCTAGCACTGTGTCTCTAATTAATGATAATAATACACATTTGAGAAAGAACCAAAATACAAGGTAAAGAAGTTAAGAAAGATTTTGCGAAAAAACCTGAAATTCTTTTAATAGTTGATAGGGACTAAACTTATTTTATCGTTTTTTTATATAATTTGAAAGAACATTCACTTTTCTCATCAAATTCAATTTTTTTCGATTTGAAACTTCTATCAAAAAATTTTTACTTGTGTCAACATTTTCTACCCACTTGATCATAATATCATTTTATTCTTATTTTCAATAAAGTCTATAGTTTGTAATTCTTTCTAGAACGACTAAAGATATGAAACCAATTCAAGTTTCTATTTGATAGTGCCTGTGATGCTTTATAAAAAACTACAAATTATGAAATATATTTGTCGTTGAGGTTTGAAGTTATGTGGTCTCGAAGATGAAAATTCATTAAAAATTTAGGTGTGAAAAGAACATAGTTTTTCTAGCTTTAATGCTCCTGTAATTTCAATGGTTTAAAGCATCAAAAAACTTTTTTATCTCAGCTTGTAGAGTTTTTCAAGCTGCATGTAATCGTGTATATTTAAAGATCTAAAAAACTTCACCAATTTCCATGAAAATAGCTTACTAGAACCTCCATAGTCAAATTTTGTACTTTTTTCATCTGAAATCCGATCGTTTTTGAGTAGAATGATCGAAATCAACATCCGTTTCATTTCAAAGAAATATGATATTTGGATTCGCCACAAAAACTAAGTGACTTTATGTGTGTTTCTAATGGTTCTATAACACGT
This sequence comes from Macrotrachela quadricornifera, assembly GCA_022393335.1. NCBI lineage: Eukaryota > Metazoa > Rotifera > Eurotatoria > Philodinida > Philodinidae > Macrotrachela > Macrotrachela quadricornifera. The sequence goes on from JAJEKB010020935.1 coordinate 406,281, forward strand.
TTTTGCTTAAATTTTTTCCACTGGCTATCCTCAGGAGTATGGAACCCTTCGGAGGATTAGTAGAATAAATTGAACAAAAAGAAATCTGTTAGAAATAATTAGAAACACACATAAAGTCACTTAGTTTTTTGTGGCGAATCCAAATATCATATTTCTTTGAAATGAAACGGAGGTTGATTTCGATCATTCTACTCAAAAACGATCGGATTTCAGAGAAAGTGCTCAGAAATTGACTACAGAACTTCTGATGTAAACTATTTTTATGGAAATGGATGAAGTTTTTTAGATCTTTAAATATGCACGATTACATGCAGCTTGAAAAACTCTACAAGCTGAGATAAAAAAGTTTTTTGATGCTTTAAACGATTGAAATTACAGGAGCATTAAAACTAGAAAAACTATGTTCTTTTCACACCTAAATTTTTAATGAATTTTCATCTTCGAGACTACATAACTTCAAACCTCAACGACAAATATATTTCATAATTTGTAGTTTTTTATAAAGCATCACAGGCACTATCAAATGAAACTTGAGTTGGTTTCATATCTTTAGTCGTTCTAGAAAGAATTACAAACTATAGACTTTATTGAAAATAAGAATAAAATGAGATTATGATCAAGTGAGTAGAAAATGCTGACACAAGTAAAAATTTTTTGATAGAAGTTTCAAATCGAAAAAAATTGAATTTGATGAGAAAAGTGAATGTTCTTTCAAATTATATAAAAAAACGATAAAATAAGTTTAGTCTCTGCGATGATGCTGAAGTGATCTGACGAAATCTCTCTTGATTATTTGTATGAAATATAAACCATCATCTTATAATTTTTAAGCGTGGGAGACAACACTAAACAATCATCGTCATCAAAAATAGTATTTTTTCAAGGATTACTCATGGGCATAATAGCAGGTTGCTTAATGTTAACTGTTGCACTTTCACTCTGGTTATCATCGTCCGCTGGTACAACTACAACTAGTATGTATATGGAATCTTTTTCCTTCTATGCTATAAACAATGACTCATTAAACACCATTTTCATCGAGTCATATTTGAAACACTCTCTATTCTCATTAAACGAATTTCATCATAAAAAGAAAATTCAAAAAAAGTTTTGAATTACTCACAAATACCTACAAACTTCCATTTTCTGCAAGTCCTCGGAAGAAAGCAACTCTCAACAAAGACTGAAAAATGATCCTACTCAAAACTAACACTCAGAATATCCCTTATACTCCACACAGGCACTCCAACTCCTCCTTATGAATATCCACAAGACTATAATGGACATTCTGAATCAAATAAGTGCTATGCATGAACAATTTTTCTTGAGAAGCATTTATGTAGAAATATACACGATCCATCCATACATGGTTAAAGAAAGGGTCCCTATCCTTCAATTTTTTGATTTAGTAGACTCATTCAATAGAGCATAGTTTTTCACATATATCCTCAAATTTTGACATTCTTTGAATGTATCGGAACCAAGTTATAACCGTCACAATGCCGGATTTTGTGTCATAAATTCGCTCCTGGATATGTATAGTCTCTGACCGGTCTCGGAGATAAAGTAAAAATGAAATACAACTTTTTATATATGAATCAACAGAGAATTTTTTCTCTATTGAACTGATATTGACCGAGCTTGAAATAAGAATTCCTATTGTATGATTTGGTGGTAAATAGCTTTGTAGCGCTTGAAATTTTGTATCGAATCATATATAATATATCTGTCGAACATCGTATAAATGCTGCCAATAGCACAACTGAAAGCCACTAGAATGCAAAAAAACAACTGTCTGCACCGAGATGTTTACCACCAAATGATACAATAGGGTTCTTATTTCAAGCTCATTCAATATCAATCGGATAGAGAAAATAATTCTCTGTCAATTCATATATAAAAAGTTGTATTTGATTTTTACTTAATCTCTGAGACCGGCTAGAGATTAATGTCAAAATTTGAGGATATATATAAAATGCTATGTTCTATTGAAGCGAAAAATTGGAGGATAAGAACTAAAGTACTGCACAGGTATAATTTTTGAAAGCTGTTCTCAACCCGACCTGATCCGTATCATTTTAAACTGCAATTTACCCCTACCTATGATGGGACATATAGAAAGGGTTGAAAAACATAATATAGAAAGTGCTATTAATGCAGCTTTGGTGTACAGTACTCATATGTGCGTGGAATGCGCCCCTTCGCTATTTTTTACGACATTTTTTATTTCAGTCTTTGTTATAGCATTTCTTGGGATGTTCATACTCGTACTTAATCTTTATTCATAGTTTGGAATGTAAACATATAATTTTTCTTTATTTTAAATTAGAAAAATTAAAGAACAGCATTGAAATAACCATAAAATATAAATATAATGAAATGGAAATGCAGTCCATTTATTAAATATCAGCCATGGTGTATTAGTTTTCGGTATTCAATCGACAGAGACTTATAAGGGCGTTAGTTTTCCTATTTGTATGCTGCTCATATTAGAATTTTTCATACCCGTCATGTTCGAACTCTTACCCGGATTCAAGTACGGATATCCGATCCGCGAGTTGCAGTACTCTAATAGGAATCCTTCCTTTAAGCATGTATGGGTAAGTCGCATATATTTCTACATAAACATTTCTCAAGAAAAATTATTCATGCATAGCACTTATTCGAGTGAAAATATAGATTGTAGAGTTTTATAGGTATTCGTATGGACAAGTTGAGGTGCTTGTATGGAGTATAAGAGAGATTATGGGTGTTTGTGCAGATAGGTTCGGGAGCTATGAGTGTTCTTAAGGCCAACTTATATGCGATCTTACAAAGTTGGGTGTTTCTGGTGTTCGCATAAAGTACTAGTACCCTTTGCAAAGTCATGAATACGGTTAGAAACAGTTGTTAAACAAAAATGACATGAAGAGATAAGATTGAGATTATTGAAATATGTTTTCAATCGTCGATTATTTACTTCTTTTATATTTTATTATAGGTATTGTTGGTTCTAGTACCATTACAGTATACACCACAAGTAAGATAAATTCAATGAAATAAGTTATAAAAATATTTAATAAATCCTGTATTATTTCTTTGCAGCATCAACATCCGCCAGTACAAGTATGTACAAAACAGTCGAAAACTACAGAAAAATATTTTAGATTAGATAAGTAATAGGAAACTGTAGGGAATCGTCAAAAAAAAACCAAATTAACTAAAGTTATAGTTAGTGATACGTAAATTGGTTTTTAGACTCTGACTAAGAGAAGTCTCATTTAATACAATTATAGACAATTCAAATAGAAGTATCAATTAATATTTTTTTTATTTGAGACTTTATAATTTAATTGAAAAAGATTTTTCAATGTATTGAATTTAGCTACCACATCAACAACCACATCTTCTACAACTACTGCTGGTGGTAAGCCTAGAATCGCATCCAAAACAATTCATATAATAACTTGTCTCTTTTTATATATAGCAAATGTCACTAGTTTATATGGTGAAAGTGCTCCGGTTAATCTTTTATGTATGAATTCGATGAAACTTACGGTTGTCTATGCCTTTTATGGTGTTTCTAGTTGTGCTAATTGCGGTTGTGGATATTGTACATGTGCAAGCATGACTGTCACATCGGGAGTTGCTACATTATGTACTACATTCACATCGTGTTCATTTAATGTCACTCCTTATTTCCTTGGTGATCCATGCTACGGTTATGTCAAATCATTCAAAATTATATATTACTGTAGTTAAAAAACCAAAACAAGCTTTTTTTTAATATTCAACATTGAATTTTCATTTAAAAAACCTATGAAATACGTTTTGTTTAAATACAACACACTCTTGCTTTTCAATTTGAAAATTTTCTTTTTCTACGTTCTATGCTTCTTTCGATATAGTAATAAAATTTAATTCATTGTTGCTCTTGAGAAGAGAAATTTCTTTTTCAATCAGCGAAAAATAAAAATAGTTTATAAATACAGACTATATGTCAATATAGATGTTTAAACTGTAATTCGTCGTTGTCGCATGTAATCATTAAAGTTTAGCTTGATAATACAATATAGATAGTCTATTACACTATTTGATTTCAATCGAATTTCATTACTTGATATGTATCCCCCTGGCCAAAATAAGTGGGACACCTACAGTAGTTTTTAACATTTATCTATCTAAAAGATGGAATAATTTGTTGAAGAAAAAGAGAATAATTATGCTTGGTGTACTATTGCGTGTCTGTAAAAGGAAATCTTCTTATATTCATTTTTTTTATTTTTGTTATCTTTTATCTTGTGAAATTATTCTTTCTAGGGAACATTTCCAAGTGTTAGAGCGCTTTTGACTAGGAACTTTGTGCATCTTGTAAATCTCAGTAAAATATAGTTATCCTGAGAATAGTTCATGCCCATGGTTTGTTTCGAGAGAGATATCGAGATTTTAGTGAATTTTCCCTATAAAGCCCTGAATCTCGCAGCAAAGCCATAGTTGTGAACTTTGACGTGAAACTTTATCCACATAAACAACTTAGCAATACTAGTTTGTAGAAGAAAATTCTAGAGCTTTTGAACAAAGTCTCTCAAAGTTAAAAACCTTTTAAAAATTGCATACTCCACACGTTATATATAAAAAACGCTTTTTACATTGAAAGCTTTATAAATCTGAGGAATTTTGTTCAAAAGTTCGGAAATTCTTTCAACAAACTAGTCTATGTAAGGTGTTTATGTGGACAAAGTTTCAGGTCAAAATTCACAACTATTGCTTTGCTAAGAAATTCAGAATCCTATAGGGAAAATTCACTAAAACCTCGATATCTCTTTCGAAACAAGTCATGGGCACGAACTATTCTCAGAGTAAGTATATTTTATTGAGATCAACAAGATGCACAAAGTCCCTACTCAAAAGCGCTTCAACACTTGGGAATGTTCCCTCGTTAGTCATACCGAAATGCTAATTTCATTTTTCTTCTTTCAATTTTTCAAATCATATCCACGGTGACCGGACAGAGTGTCACCAGACAAATGGTCGCATGGACAAAATGTTTGACGCACAAAATGATTCACTAAGAAAATATTGTGAAATTAGATAACACAACCTTTTTATTTATCAGAAAATGCTTTTGTGAAGTATAATGTAATGAGAGAAAAAGAAGACATTATTTGTTTCCAGGTGCATAATAACTTACAAGAACTTAAGCCGATCGTGCTATCAATTTTAATGAATATCTATAGGATAAAACATAATCTCTTCCTAGAAAAAGCCTCTTCTGATAATTAAGAATAATCCACTTATTTAATTAAAATCTAAACTGACTGAGACATATGTTTGCGCCATTGATATGGATATATGTGAGAGAAATTGCTCTACAATTTCATTTATCCAGTGGAAATACAAGAAATGCAAGTATTCAAAAATTGATGTCTCAAAAGGGAAAACCCATGGTGCTACACCGTGATTTCATTTATACATTAGAAAAAACAACATTAACGAAATGTATTTTTCGGTGTCAAAACCGAGATTGCAAAGGTAACTAGTTTTTATAAATATGTCAGACACATGATGATGCCTTCGGTCTTGTTTTCAGCGCAATGTCACACAAATCTATCTATAGATTCATTTATATCTGATCCAACAACACATTCACATGCTTCAAGTCCAGATCGCATCCCTGCTATTAAAGTTAAGAACGAAATTAAAATTAAAGGAGGTACCTCCGACGAAAGCTCCATTTTTTTGTCCACGCGACATTCTGTCCTAGCGTCCCAGAACAAGAATGAAAAAGTCCGACACGTGCTAAAATTCGTTCTAAAACTTTTGTTAAAAGAATTAAAAAGAAAAAAGTGAAATAGAAACTAATTCATTCAGTTAAGAAAGAAAAATCATGCACAGTAGGAACGCGTAATAAGGATATAAAATCATCAAATGTTGTTACTGCTAATTCGATTGTTGATGTTGTACCTTCATCACTGAAAAATACATGTGACTTATTAAATGATTTCAAAAATTGAAAATGTTTCAAACTCAATAGTGACATCACCTCAAACATCATCATCGACATTAGGTGAAATTGTGTTATGTACTTTAGGACACATTTGTTTCTCGGTAAAAGGCGCAGTATCGAACGGTTCTCCGATTTCTAATGATTCGTTTGTTCCAATCGATATTAATAATATTAACATCGAAGACATTCTATTAGCAGATGAATAAAAACTAGTAGTGAGCTACTAATTTTTTATAACAGTTCATCATAGTTTTTTATACTAGTCTTTGCAAAAAAAGAAGATTTTTTTATATTCTGATGACATTTGTGTTTAAATAAACAGAAACAAATTGATTAACAAACATGTTTATACCAACAAATAACAACAATTAAACATTAAGAAACATTTAGAGTTTTCATCTCTATCTAGTCTCTTTTAAATTATTATTAATACCCTCATTCTCAAGATTGTCAACATGGTTCTTTCGCCTGTTTGTAGCTGTATATAGACACATTGGGATCCGCCTGAGTCTTTGCAGTGAAATGTTTCTTTAGAAAGATTTTAAGAGAATAGCACATATTTGTGTAAGAATGTAGGTTATGAAGTTCTGTGGATGCTCGGTATAAATGTGAAAGGGAGAGATCATTTTAAAGTCTTTGCAAGTGTTTTTTTCCTCTTAGAATTCGTTCAAAGTGCCAGTTGACAAACATAACTTGTCTAGATACAGATCTTCGTTAGTATGATTTATATGAGATGTTACAAAATTCGACGTTAGTGATGCTCTCAGAAATGACTAATATTTCACGCATATAGCAATATTAACTGATTAGTAAAACTAAAATAATCAGTAAGCTTTTTTTCCAAGTATTGCTAAAGGATGATTCTAATTCAACATTCGCGAATAAAAATTAAAATGCTGAAAATTTAATTTTGCTCTATAAATAGTATATTATTGATAGTATGTAACGTATAATAGTTCTTAGAAAATTTTAGATTAATTTTTTCAATCAGACATCAAATAACTTTTTATTTGTTGATACGCGAATTTGTATAAAAAATGAATATTGATATTTATTCACATTGTTTATTAGATTTTATCCATATTATGAAAATCGTTTCGTTTAAAGTAATTCTTTTGTGTTTTAGATTTTCGTATAATGTAAACCTAAACGAATTCTCAGATCGATTATGACATACAGCTATAGAAAACATATTGATGATCTAAATTTTTAGTTCAATTTTATTTTAACATCTCCTGATAGTATAACGAATCTTATAAGAGGATAGACTATTTCGTCACTGCTGCAGTGTTTATTCTATTGTGATCACAATGACGAAATGGAAGAGTAGCTTTATCGCTACCCTTGATATATGATGATGCTCGCTTCACTACTCCATTATTCAGCTGTGTTCATATCATACAAAGCACACTATTATATAGAAGAACAAGAAAAAGAAAGGAGAGAACAATAATATATTAGAGGTGAAGAGAACGAGGACACACATGCAATATTACTAGCTGAATATTCTCGCATAAAGGATACTATGTAGGAGCAGTGTGCTTATCGATATAGATTGCATAATATTATCTTCAATATCAATAACTAAACATTTCGATTAGTCTTTTAAATTTTGATTAAAGTAAGATTGAAAATTTAAACTTTTTTCTATAGAATGATGTCTTTTGTTACTATTATCATAGTTTTATTTTTTAATGAGAGTTTTTATTTCTTTTATCTTCGTCAACTCTATTAATTTCTAAACAACATCGACTATGTTTAAATGCGTAAAAAGAAAGATTGGGTTCTAAACATCTAAACAGTTCTATTTTTCTTATATAAATTGTGTAATTATACTCAATTTTCTATAACTAAAAATATTTTTAAGTTTGAATTATTTATAAGAACTTCCGAATATTATATTACAGACATGTGAATTCGGAATTTTAGCCCTACAGTTCGTATATTTGTCAACAGCAAGATGAATATCTGTTACATGTGATTCCAAAAAATACATCATCAATAGAATAATTTGATCTACGGAATTGAAAAACAGGAGATTAGTTTAGTTGAATGATAATTTAGATCCAAATGTAACATTATTATTGCCGTGGCGTTTATAGTCACAGTTGAATGCTTACAAAACAAGTTTATACTTCATAGGAAATAGTCCTTTATATTATTTTCTTTTATTTATATGATGAGATCATTACTTGTTTATAATTGCAACGTAAATTTTCATTATCTGTAATTCGTATCACGCAAGTACAACTACATATGCACTTCAAAATAGTTCTCTGAGTGTCTGAATCTTCCTGCATTATTCTTTGTAAAAGCATCACATTCTGATCTTCACTATAAATTTAAATACTATCAAACCTAATGGAAAAATGATACAATCGAATATTGTAATACTGTACGGGAGCACACTAGATCTCAAGTTGCTGTCTTACCAATGTATTAAATCGTTTTTTTTTATTGTTTTCATTGTGCAAAGAAATTTTTTCAGATTGTTTCCAAACGTGTCGATCATATTTTTTAAAAACTAGTTATTCTATCAAAAAATAGATGCGAACAGTAAAACTACTTTTGAGTTTTTCTGGGATTTCTATCAGTCAGATTACTATTTCGTATCTACACAAGAGAAATAAGATAGTCATTGACACTATTTTAATTGAATCAGTGACTTTTGAATGATATACCTTGGATATGTAGGAAAACGAGGCTTATTTTATTCCAGAATAGAATTTGACATGTTTCTTTTTATGAATATGAATAGAACGACTTGTGGTGATTTTATAATACAAAACAAAAATATATATTATGGCTTATATTGGTCAACAAAAATCTGCTGGACAGTGAGTATTCTTCAAATTCAAATGTTTTCGTTATGATAGCTTCATCTTTTCATTCTATCATCTGATCGTTGACGTTATTGGCTGTCGTATTCTGCCTTGGATTCTGTCTTGTTCTCTTAGCTGCAACAATTGTCTTAAGTCTCATACCTCTTTATCTATCAACTGCTGACTTCAACGTTGTTATCAATAATAACAATAGTATGTTCTTGTTTTGTTCCATTTCGATGTTCAAGAACATCAGAACCACAGAAATAAGAATTTTTTGAAATTCATTCTTTAAAACTGTCTATTTTCTAGAGGATATAGAACTAGTTAGTTCAGTTATATTTTGCGATATAAATGAAGTTATTTCGTTTTTTAATTCTAACTTAAAACTAAGAAATATTGTTAGGAGATCATGAGAAAATCTTGATTGCCTGTCAGCTAATTGCAAATAATGTCAGTTCCGCTTCTCAAGTGTTCTATCCATCCAACATGGGATACAATCAAACTATTGATCATTTTTCGGCATCCGCGACGGTATTTTCAGTTTGCAGTGTCGAGCCAGGTACAGCTATCGATGTAGCAAGAGTGGTAAGTGATGCTATGTTTATGCGTACTATTTCAATAATTCAGAAACTTGTATTTATAGTTAAAAATCATTGGAGATTTGAGAGTTCCATTTGGCATTAAAGGTGGTGGACATTCATACAATCCTAACTTTAGTTCAACAACAGGCATTCTCATTGCTATGGTTCGTTTTCGTGAAATAACTTATAATGGATCTGATGAAACAGTTACTGTTGGAGCTGGACTTATTTGGGATGAAGTATATGATACGTTATATCCACTTAATAGAACTGTAGTAGGCGGTCGATGTTCTGGTGTTGGAGTTGCCGGACTTTCGCTTGGTGGTGGTTATAGTTATAAATCTAATCAGTATGGTCTCACTATTGACAATATCTTTGAATATGAGGTAAGACAGAAACTTTTGTCTACAAAGTCCTCTGAAATGCAAAAACTTGAAAGAAAATTATTGATTTTGTCATTGAAAAATTGAAGTATTCATTTTCTTCAACATACTCTTTAAACTATCTTTATTATAGAAAAATATAGATTCTAATAAGTTCTTATCTGACATATTGTACGTTATAATGTACCATATTTAAGCATTTGTTTTTTCTGATACATATATTTTAGCTAATAACTCCAAATGCAACGGTTGTTTATGTAAACAATATATCATATCCTGATATATTTTTTGGTCTAAAAGGTGGACTTAACAATTTTGGTATTGTAAGTAAATTCAAAATGCGTGCTGTGCCACAAACACAAGTGTACGGAGGACTTCTCACCTACGGTTCATCTCAGATTGATGCGTCGTTACAGGCATTGAGTAATTTTTCTGCGAACACCATGGATTCAAAAGCGATGATACTCGCAACCTTGAATATCTCGCAAAATGGATTTTTTTTACTTCCCCTTTTTTTCTACGATGCACCAATTGTTTCAAATGGTGTATTCAATGAATTCACAAATATTCAATTTCAAGGCACTCTTGAAACTCGATCGTATCCCTCTTTGATCAAGGCATTATTGATTAGTAAATACGGCAAATTACGGTACGTCACTATAATTCACATTAACAGCGTATGGCTCGGGTCATATCCATTTAAATAGTAAAACTACACTTACAATTTTTTATTAGTCTGAATGAAAATTATTTAGAGTATAAAATCTGATTATAAATTTCCTCCAAAAAAAATAATAAAAATATAATCATGATATATTTGACCTTTCGTTCATCATGGTGAAGATAAATACTTTTCCTTTTCAGTTTATCCAAGTTTTAGAGTACCTTTTAGAGATTTTATTTAAAAAAGATAATTGATGACTTTGACAAAATGATGTATGCAGGATTTAGGATGCATGCTGTCACAATCTAAAGAGTGTGATTCTAGCTATTTACATTTAAGAATAGAAAATAATGCTTTCTTGTTTTTATAGAAGTCGACTCAGTTTTGTTGCAGTAACTCGGCTAAATGTCGGTTTTCTACAAACAATAAAAAATCGACTCTTATACTATAACTCAACACTGGGTTTTAGACCTGGAGCATCTTTTTCACTACTTATCGAACCATTCATTTCAACATATCTCGATACCTCACAAAGTGGCGCTTATCCACATGTATCTTCAGCCGCACCATTGCTTCCTCTCGGAATTCAATTTAACTGGCTTTTGCCATCAGACGATAATGTATTCCTTGAAGCAATAAAATCAATGACCAATGACATCTATCAAGCAGCACTTGGTGATGGTCAAGATGTTGGTGGATCGAAACAGATTATTTATCCAAACTATGCTCTTGAGGATACGCCCGTCGAGGGAATATATGGCAATAATTTAGCTAGACTTCAAAGCATTCGTAAAGCATGGGATCCACAAAACATTATGTATCTTACTGGAGGTTTTAAATTATAAAAGAACTTCTTTAAAAAAAAACATTTCTTATTTGAACTAGTTCATGTTTCTACCCTTTCTGTTTGTTTACTCAAGGCGTTTAATATCAATAAAATACTCTTAAAAGATGTTAAATTAAGCTAAAGTTTCTATCAATTATTTAATATAAAGTGATCATCACTAATTTAAACAACAAGTTCCGAGATCAATGCCGAAATAATCATTGAATAAAGATAGTTTTGGAACTTGCGAATAGTTTTTAGATGATCAATACTATGTGGACAATGAATTGTTTTAACTATATATTATCTATTGAGTTTGAGACAAATGAACCATGTTTCCTCTTCAAAGTAACCCCCTGTTACAGTAATGCAAGATAGTATATCATGAAAGTCATATTCGTATTGAAGTATCTTTTGGAATGTAAATTCGAAAGCACTAGAATTTATTAGGGAATAAATTTGATCTAAAGTATATAATAACATTAACCCTAGAATAGAAATAGTGCCGATATAAAATAATTATCAAAATTCGTATTGTTGTTTATAATATCATTGTAACTCATGATTAAATATGAAAACAGGTTATTTAAAAGAGAAGCAACCGACCGGTCATATACTTAACACTCCGCGATACTTGATGTAAATGGTTTTCATATTTGTGTAGCATGCTTTTGATAGTTCGATAGCGATATTAATATGTACAAAAAAATTGCTTACAATGACACTGTTTGAACTCAAACAAAGAATTATATCAAATGAGCTCAAAAAATTACAAATATCGAAACTAGTATTTCAACGGGTCTGTCACAATTTGTGAACCTAATCGTGAGAAAGCATTTTGTCTTGCTACGTACTTCAACTGTCATTCACAATCGTGTTTCAAAACACAATTTAGAAGAATTCGTGACATATCTATCAAAGCTTGTGTGATAGAATGAGAGTGGAAAATGATATCCCTTCTTGCTATATAATTTGACACTTATTAATAATTGTATTTCACAAAAGTACACGGGAAAACTTACAACACATCTCCATGATTACGAAAAAGGAATTTAAGTTTTTAAATATTCTATTTCTTCTCATAGGAAATCTTCCAAGAAACCTTTTAAGAATAGCACTACGATAATAAAAAATGTGTTCATACCTAATGGAAAATGATGATTTCAATCAGTTTTAAATCGAAATAGTTAATTTAATCAAAGAAAAACGTCTGTTTTCAGCTTTTTACCATTGGAACTACCATAATAATGACGAAATAGCGATTTGATTGGTTGTTTGGTCTTTCCAACTTCATGGCAACAGAAGGTTTTAAAAAAATCTAATGTTTACCATCAATTTTTTTATTCAAAATAATCCGAAAAAAATTCAGTTTAATCAGTTAACTGGGAAAAATTGGATTTCGGCACTTTTTTCCTTTAGTTTTTCCCCATAAAATAGTTCATTATTTATGTAATAGACAACAAAGAATGATCGAAATTTTTTTCATTAGTTCGAATAATGAAACAAGGTGGTGAGTGTAAAGTTTTCACTTGCCATGTTCTAAGTTGCCAAAAGCCAGTAGTGAGATCTTCATCTATAAACGAATCGTCACCTTTAAGAGTTATATTCAGATTGATTAAATGTTGTCCCCATTGATCTATCATTGATTGCCAAAAATTGGGATCATACTTAGGTCTGACCAAAAGTTCGTGCATCAATAGAAAAAAATATGAAGATAAAGAGAAAGTTCTAATTTTATTTCATTAAATGTTCAAAGTAGCCACCATGATTATTTATACAAAGTTCCATTCTTTCCAACAATTTGTCAAAGGTTTTTTTAAACTCTTCTTCTGAAATTTTTTTTACTATCTTGGAAACCGCGCGAGCCAAAGATTTTTCATCTGGTTGATCAGTTAAACGGTTCTTGATATAATCGTTTAACCAATAATCACATGGTGAAAGGTCAGGTGAATATGGTGGATGCGACATTATATTGATACCTTCTTCTGTTAAATAGTTAATAACATCTGAATGGCGATGGTGTCCAGCAATATCATAAAGTAGTTTTATACCTTTTGTACCATTTGACCTTCTTTGTTTCCATATTTCCTTAACAATGGGCTTGAGACAATTTTCAATATAATAAGTATGATCAATAGTCTCGCCTTTATCAACAGCATGTACAAGAACAGGACTATTTGATTTAAAGAATATACAGAATAAATTTTTTGGTTCAAATCTGCCTCGACGAACTATAGTTGCTGGTGATTGACCTTTAGCAATCCAGCTAGCATTTGTTGACTTGCGACCAATTTGTCTGTGGTAAATCCATGTCTCATCGCCTGTAATAATGTCACATAATCGCCAAGAACCAGCACGAAATTTGGCCAGATTTTCACGACAAAGTTTAACTCGCTCTTCCTTTTGTTCAGCAGTTAGTTGATGGGGGATTCAACGTGATGTAACTTTTCTCATCTTGAAATGTTCGTGGATAATTCGTTCGATTGTACCGTGAGAGAGAAATGTCTCAGCTATAATATCATCATAAGTTGAATGTGGATCATTGCTAATAACCTGTTGTACCAGTTCAATATTTTCATCTGTAAGTTCGGAAACTGGACGACCGGATCGAGGATCATCATTGACATCTTCTCTTCCTTCACGGAAACGTTCGGCCCACTTTGCAACTGTTCGATATGCTGGAGCATCAGATCCTAAAGCTGTTGCTAGTTCCTCGTGGATTGTCTTTGGAGCTATTCCCAAAATAGTTCGAATTCTAATATAGTATCGATTGTATTCATTATCCATTTTTTTTCTGTCGAATTATATTTTATCTGAAAAAAATGTTGTGACCAACTTCAAAAACGAGCTGTTATACATATTATTATAGGAAAGACCTTCCACTATTTATTTATGAAAAAAATAAGTCCAATGTTAATTGGTCTAAGAAACTGCCAATAGCAGTGCACGAACTTTTGGTCAGACATAAGTAGTTTGATAGAAATAAATACTTGAGAAAGAAGAAAGTAAATATTCATAGTGATATGTTTGAAATAGTATGAACAACTATTCAATTAAAATCATGAAATTCTAGAAGGACTCGAATCTATATCTTTCGATATTCAATCGATTGTTTCATCAATTAAACTATCCGAATTTTTCCCTCGTCTTTAATAAAGATGACATGTTGATTTCACAAATACTTTATGTCTACTCTAAGATAATGATAATCAAATATTATTTTCTCTTTCTATAGCTGCACGAGAACTGTTATCTACAAGATAGAATATATATTAGGAAAATAGAATTCCGATTTCATTTAGTTATCTGGCATCATACAAAGTTCATTCTTGTCATTCTCATTCGTGCATAAAGAAAATAAAAGATTATTTTCTTCTTTCACAAATATATCTATCAAACTCACCCTTACCCTCATCGTTCATTTAATATAAAATTCATTATGTATACTGCTTGGAATTATAGCATTACTCACTCTATACTTTAACTTATTGAATAGTAATAAAAAAAACAAGAAGATAAGATCTATTTTATTTTCATGTGTCACGATTGTACAAGGATCATTTAAAAAAAAAGCGCAGATGCATATTTTTTCGAATAAGTTTTATTAGAAGCAAGACAGATAATTATAGTTTTCCTTGTTAAAAAGAGAAGATGAAGATGCATTGAATCGTGTATTAAAATATTTCATGATTTGATTTTTTTATAAGTTTTCGAATGATCTTTTTAAGAACATAACTATCTAGAAAAGTGTTACTCTGAATTTCCAATTAATGACTAATCAAATTTCAACAAAATGCAGAAATCTTAGATCAATAATATTTATTATAGTTAAGTTTTCAATGGTGTCTTTCTATTTATTCTTATGAGCAAAAAAATCTCATTTTTATTCCTTTTCTCTTTTCTGACAAAAAAGCTATTAGCAGCCCAGTGGAAAATTTTAGAATTAAATCTAGCAAATTCTATAATGATACTTAAAATTATCAACCCTCAAGATTCTGCACCTCCATCTAGGTTGTAATATAGCTATGTAAAAGACATTGTGGCAAAAACCAAATTTTAATCGATCTATTCCTGATTTAAAATTGATTGAAATCGATTACTATTAGATAATTGGTTTTAATTTGTGATCACCTCTTAAACTGATTTTAGTGTGTAGCACTTACCTTTTTCTTGGCTTAACCCTATTGTTACTTTTTAATTGATCATAATTGATTACTCTTATATAATCGATTTTAATCAGGCACATCGAGAAACAGCGTTTTTCTCAAGATTCGACCGCAAAACCCTCGATGAGCCTATGATTTTTCTAACTTTCAATATTAGCAAACTATAAAGTTACCATTGCGCTAAAGTCAAACACGTATATCAAAGTCGAAACTCCTATATAATTTTTTTAAAAATGAGATGGTGCAATTGCATTAGAAATCGATTAAAATAGATTTTCTCTCACAAAACCTGAGCAACTCATTAAAAACTTAATTGATCATTGTCTATTTCTGCTGGAATCGATTAACTTGCATTACCTTTCAGAATTTCTCAATATTCGATTAAGATTCTAAACAGTTGTAATCAGCTTCAACGCGAATCGATTAAATTCGATTTCAGTTAGTCGCAATGATAGAAGTTTCCTATTCATCTAAAAGCTTTTTAAAAAAACGTTTAAATGTGTCGATTTTCGATTAAATTAAAGATACTAATTGATTTTAATCGATTGTTTTGATTTTTATAAGAAAAATTTATTATAGTTGATTAAAAAAACAATCAAGATCAGTTACATTTTTAATCGATTACTTTAATTGCTGTTGAAAATTTTGATTTTAATCGAGGATGATCGAACAAAATCGATTAAAACCAATTTTTGTTTTAAATTTAATGAAAAATTATAATATCTAATCGAATTTTTTTTGATTCTTTTAGAATAAATAAATTTTAATCGCATTTTTCTCGTTTTTTACATGAGTATTGTAACTGGATTGTAAATCCATTACAATCATTAAAATGGATTTTGATACATTTTAATTAAAATTCTCCCTCCAATTATGTGGCACCAAAATTTTCGTACTAACCCATTTGAAACACATTTCTCAATGAACTCATGTTTACGATCGATTGAAACTTATAGATTGTTAATGAATGAATATCCTATCGATTTTTGGTTTGATGAGTGCTACGAGTCTGGATTAATTACGAGAAATTTCTCATATTCTTTTCGATGTAAAAATATGAACAGAGTTTCTAATTTTCATTTTGTGTTCTCCGTTGTATATTCAAAAGGGATGCAACAATCTTTTTACAATAATTAGTATAAAAATACACTACCTTCATTTGCAAAAAGATTATTTTCATTGACTGAATCCACACATATAGTAAGGGTCTTATTTAATGGTTACCATAAAGTAACAATTTCTTCAGTAGAATATACTGAAAGATTCTACCCATGTAAAAAAATTAGCGAAAAAATCAGATTAAAATCGATTAAAAATCAATTCAAATCATAAGCTTTTAATTGATTTTTCATCGATTTCAATCGAACTTTTTACCAACTTTTATCCGATTATAACTGAAAATAGGTGAAATAATCGATGAAAATTCCAGCGTTTAAAGATTATCTAATTAAAAATCGGTGAAAAATCGACTAAAAGCGCATAATTTATATCGATTTTAATCAAAAAATATTTGGTTTTTCTGTTAAATTTTTTTACATGAGTATGGTGAGATTGAAATTGGCGAAATCAAATATCTTTGATTATAAATTAGATTGAAATCCATTCAAATGATTATGTATGATTGAGTTGAGATTGAAATCACAGTAATCGATTATCTTCGATTATAAATCTGATTGGAATCTATTCAAAACATTATTCATGATTAAGTTCATATGGAAATCAAAAAAATGTGCTACCCTTGATTTCAAATCTGATTGAAATCTATTCAAACCATTATCTATGATTGAGTGAAGATTGAAATCAAAGAAATCGATTATCTTTGATTATAAATCCATTTGAAATCTATTCATGTTATTATCTACGACTAAGTTCAGACTGAAATCGAAGAAATCGATTGCCTCTAATCACAAATCCGATTAAAATTCAGTATAATCATGAGGAACGATTGAGTCAGGATTGAAATCAAAGTAATGAATTTTCCCAATTAGAAATTTAATTAAGATCTGATTGCACCTGAATAATGAATTTCAATGATTGGGAAAAGATTTTTTTAATATCAAAACAAGCAGGGGCGGCGGAACGTTTTCAAATGGGGTAAGGCTCAATCAAAAC
>JAJEKB010020935.1:483823-502666 GCA_022393335.1 Macrotrachela quadricornifera
TGTTACATGTGATTCCAAAAAATACATCATCAATAGAATAATTTGATATAAGGAATTGAAAAATAAGAGGTTAGTTTAGTTGAATGATAATTGAGATCTAAATATAGCATTATTATTGTCGTTACCTTTATAGTCACAGTTGAATGCTTACAAAACAAGTTTTTACTTCGTAGAAAATACTCCTTTATATTATTTTCTTTTATTTGTACAATGAGATCATTACTTGTTTATAACTGCAGCGTAGATTTTCATTATCTATAACTCGAACCATGCAAGTAAAACTACATATACACTTCAAAATAGTTCTCTGAGTGTCTGAATCTTCCTGCATTATTTTTTGTAAGAGCGTCACATTCTGATCTTCACTATAAATTTAAATACTGTCAAATCTAATGGAAAAATGATACAATCTGTTATATGGTATGATCCTAAATCGATGTTTATTTACCGTGAGAGAGAGAGAGAAATTAAAACAACCAACTATATATATATGTAAACGCACAATGACTAACAGAGAACGAAAAAATAAAGAAAAGAAAGAGAAAGAAGTTATATGTGGAATGGTGTATACACAGATCATAACACAATCGAATGTTGTAATACTTTATGGGAGCACACTAGGTCTCAATTTGCTGTCTTACCAATTTATTAAATCATGTTTTTTTTATTATTTTTATTATGCAAAGAAATGTCTTCAGTTTGTTTCTAAATGTGTCGATCATATTTTTTAAAAACTAGTTATTCTATCAAAAAAATAGATGCGAACAGTAAAGCTATTTTTGAGTTTTTCTGCGATTTTTATCAGTCAAATCATCATTTCGTATCTACACAAGAGAAATAAGATAGTTATTAAAACTATTTTAATTGAATCAGTGACTTTTGAATGATATGCCTTGGATATGTAGGAAAACAAGGCTTATTTTATTCCAGAATAGAATTTGACATGTTTTTTTTTATGAATATGAATAGAGAGATTTGTGGTGATTTTACAATACAAAACACAAATAGATAATATGGCTAATATTAATCAACAAAAATCTGCTGGACAGTGAGTATTTTTCAAATTCAAATGTTTTCGCTCTGATAGTTTCATTTTTTCATTCTATCATCTGATCGTTGACGGTGTTGGCTGTCGTATTCTGCCTTGGATTCTGTCTTGTTCTCTTGGCTGCAACAATTGTCTTGAGTCTCATACCTCTTTATCTATCAACTGCTGACTTCAACGTTGTTAT
This sequence comes from Macrotrachela quadricornifera, assembly GCA_022393335.1. Taxonomy (NCBI): domain Eukaryota; kingdom Metazoa; phylum Rotifera; class Eurotatoria; order Philodinida; family Philodinidae; genus Macrotrachela; species Macrotrachela quadricornifera. Next base: position 485,056 of record JAJEKB010020935.1, read on the forward strand.
CAATAATAACAATAGTATGTTCTTGTTTTGTTTCATTTCAATTTTTAAGAACATTAGAACCACAGGAATAAGAATTTTTTTTTGTAAAATCTCTAGAAATGTTCATAAATTAATGCATTTCAAACTCTCCTTTATCTATCAATTTTAGACATTTTACAGAAAGGTGAATTCTTGATTTCTAATTATTGTTTCATGACAAAAACTCGCAGATATAGGTGTCTATGAGATGTGTTCATTCTTGAAAACTTCTAGAAATCTTACGATTGGTGAATTTTCGATAGTAAGGTTCGAGATAATCATTAATAAGGATGGCATTAATGAAAGATTTCATGAACTTACTGAATTCTTTGAAATTTAAAAATTTACAAAATTTTAAAGGATTGTAATTTTATGAGTAGTGTATTTTCTAGAAGATATAAAACTAGTTAGTTAAGTTATACTCTGCAATATAAATGAAGTTATTTCATTTTATAATCCTAAATTAAAACTAAGATATATTGTTAGGAGATTATGACAAAATCTTGGTTGCCTGTCAGCTAATTGCAAATAATATTAGTTCCGCTTCTCAAGTGTTCTATCCATCCAGCATTGGATACAATCAAACTGTTGAACATTTTTCGATATCCGGGACGTTATTTTCAGTTTGCAGTGTCGAACCAGGTACAGCTATCGATGTAGCAAGAGTGGTAAGTGATGTTATATTTATGTATACTATTTCAATAATTCAGAAACTTGTATTTATAGTTAAAAATCATTGGAGATTTTAGAGTTCCATTTGGCATTAAAGGTGGTGGACATTCATACAATCCGAACTTCAGTTCAACAACAGGCATTCTCATTGCTATGGCTCGTCTTCGTGAAATAACTTATAATACATCTGATGAAACAGTTACTGTTGGAGCTGGAGCTATTTGGGATGAAGTATATGATACGTTATATCCACTTAATAGAGGTGTAGTAGGTGGTCGATGTTCTGGTGTTGGGGTTGCCGGACTTTCACTAGGTGGTGGTTATAGTTATAAATCTAATCAGTATGGTCTCACTATTGACAATATCTTTGAATATGAGGTAAGACAGAAACTTTTATCTACAAAATCCTCTGAAATGCAAAAACTCGAATGAAAATTATTGATTTTGCCATCGAAAAATAGACACATTCATTTTCTTCAACATGCTCTTTAAACTATTTCTATTATAAAAAAATTATAGATTCTAATAAGTTCTTATCTGACATATTGTACGTTATAATGTACCATATTTAAGCATTTGTTTTTTCTGATACATATATTTTAGCTAATTACTCCAAATGCTACGATTGTTTATGTAAATAATATATCATATCCTGATATATTTTTTGGTCTAAAAGGTGGACTTAACAATTTTGGTATTGTAAGTAGATTCAAAATGCGTGCTGTGCCACAAACACAAGTGTATGGAGGACTTCTCATCTACGGTCCAGCTCAGATCGATTCGTTGTTTCAGGCTTTGAGTAATTTTTCTGCGAACACCGTGGACTCAAAAGCGATGGTAGCCGTAACCTTGAATATCTCCCAAAATGGATTTTTTTTACCTTCTGTTTTTTTCTACGATGCACCAATTGCTTCAAATGGTGTATTCAATGAATTCACAAATATTCCGTTTCTAGGCACTCTTGAAACTCGATCGTATCCCTCTATGATGAAGGTATTATTGGTTAGTAAATACGGTCAACTACGGTATGTTTCTTTAATTCACATTTGTAGGTTACGGTTCAGGTCATATCTATTTAAATAGTGAAACTACGCTTACAATTTTTTATTAGTCTGAATAATCAGATTTTATAGCATAAATTCTGATTATAAATTCTCTCCAAAATATAAAAAAAAATATTCATGATATATTTGATCGTCCGTTCACCATAGTGAAGATAAATACTTTCCCTTTTCAGTTTATTCAAGTTTCAGAGCTCTTTTAAGACATTTTGTTTAAGATAATTGATGACTTTGACAAAATGATGTATGCAGGATAGGATGTATGCTGTCACAATCTAAAGAGTGTGATTCTAGCTATTTACATTTAAGAATAGAAAATAATGCTTTCTTGTTTTTATAGAAGCCGGATCAGTTATGTTGCAATAACTCGGATAAATGTCGGTTTTCTACAAACAATAAAAAATCGACTCTTATATTATAACTCAACATTGGGTTCGAGACCTGGAGCATCTTTTTCACTACTTATCGAACCATTCATTTCAACATATCTCGATACATCACAAGGTGGCGCTTATCCACATGTACCTTCAACCGCACCATTGCTTCCTCTTGGAATTGAGTTCACCTGGCTTTTACCATCAGATGATACTGTATTTCTTGAAGGAATAAAATCAATAACCAATGACGTCTATCAAGCAGCACTTAGTGATGGTCAAGATGTTGGTGGATCGAAACAGATTATTTATCCAAACTATGCTCTTGAGGATACGCCCGTCGAGGGAATATATGGCAATAATTTAGCTAGACTTCAAAGCATTCGCAAAGCATGGGATCCACAAAACATCATGTATCTCACTGGAGGTTTCAAACTATAAAAAGAACTTCTTTAAAAAGAACCATTTCTTATTCGAACTAATTCATATTTCTGCCCTTTCTATTTGTTTACCCAAGGTATTTAATATCAATAAAATACTCTTAAAAGATGTTAAATTAAGCTAAAATTTCTACTAATTATATAATATAAAGTGATCATCACTAATTTAAACGACAAGTTCCGAGGTCAATGTCGAAATAATCATTGAACAAGGATAATTTTGATCTGAATGAAGATAATTTTGGAAGTTGAGAATAGTGTTTAGATGATCAATACTATGTGGATAATGAATTGTTTTAACTACATATTCTCTATTCAATTTAAGACAAATTAACCATGTTTCTTCTTCAAAGTAGCTACCTGGCACAGTAATGCAAGATAGTATATTATGAAAGTCATATTCACATTGAAGTATCTTTTGGAATGTAAATTTGAAAGCACTAGAATTTATTAGAGAATAAATGTGGTCTAAAATATATAATAACATTAACCCTAGATTAGAAATAGTGCCCATATAAAATAATTATCAAAATTGGTATTGTTGTTTATAATATCATTGTAACTCATGATTAAATATGAAAACAGTTTATTTGAAAGAGAAACAACCGACCAGTCATATACGTAACATCCCGCGATACTTGATGTAAATGGTTTTCGTATTTGTGTAGCATGCTTTTAATAGTTCGATAGCGATATTAATATGTACAAAACAATTGCTTACAATGACACTGTTTGAACTCAAACAAAGAATTATATCAAATGAGCTCAAAAACCTACGAATATCGAAACTAGTATGTCAAAGGGTCTGTCACAATTTGTGAACCTAATCGCGAGAAAGCGTTTTGTCTTGCTTAGTACTTCAACTGTCATTCACAATCGGGTTTCAAAACACAATTTAGAAGAATTCGTGACATGTCTATCAAAGCTTGTGTGATAGAATGAGAGTGGAAAATGATATCCCTTCTTGCTATATAATTTGACACTTATTAATAATTGTATTTCACAAAAGTACACGAGAAAACTTACAACACGTCTCCATGATTACGAAAAAGGAATTAAAGTTTTTAAGTATTCTATTTCTTCTCATAGGAAATCTTCCAAGAAACCTTTTAAGAATGGCACTACGATAATAAAAAAATGTGTTCATACTAAGTGGAAAATGACGATTTCAATCAGTTTTAAATCGAAATAGTCAATTTAATCAAAGAAAAACGTCTGTTTTCAGCTCTTTTCCAATGGAACTACCATAATAATGACGAAATAGTGATTTCATTGGTTGTTTGATTTTTCCAACTTCATGGCAACAGAAGGTTTTAAAAAAATCTAATGTTTACCATCGATTTTTTTATTCAAAATAATCCGAAAAAAATTCAGTTTAATCAGTTAACTGGGAAAAATTGGATTTCGGCACTTTTTTTCTTTAGTTTTTACCCATAAAATATTTCAGTATTTATGTAATAGACAGCAACGAATGATCGAAATTTTTTTCATTAGTCCGAATAATGAAACAAGGTGGTGAGTGTAAAGTTTTCACTTGCCATGTTCTAAGTTGCCAGAAGTCAGTAGTGAGATCTTCATCTATAAACGAATCGTCACCTTTAAGAGTTATATTCAGATTGATTAAATGTTGTCCCCATTGATCTATCATTGATTGCCAAAATTTGGGATCATATATCTGTTTTTGAATTGTTTCACTATAATCATGATAATCTATTGTGGAATTTAAAAATAACTGTTTTAAACATGAACATGCACGAAGAATATATTCAATAGAAATTGGTTCACAATAACAACTTTTGAGGACAAGAATATGCATATTGAGAGCACATGGAAATATGATTGGTTTCTTCGTTGGATAGCGATTTCCACGATCATCATCATCTAATACACCGTAGAACTGTTCTACATGCAATACTTTTAGGTGAGGTGAATATCGAAAGAGATGAAGGAGCCAAATAATAGAATAAATAAAGTCTAGCTTAAAATATGTAATTGTTGATATTGTTGGAGTTAAACAGCCGAATGCTTGATGATTGTATTCTGTATCCATAATTAAATAACGAAGACAGGAAAATTTATTCGAACAGAATTCATGTGTTGGACACCAATGTTTAAAATAAATATGTTCAGTTTTATGGGCATTATCATTTTTGTCTATCGTGTCTACGTCGAAAATATACAACAAACTAGTGTTATTATTTCAAAAAAGTGATAATAGCTTAAATTTTATAACAATCACTCTAACAAATTACAACATTCTGAAAAATATTTTTCGTTATTTTTTATTTCTCACTAAAAAATCTCTCAATTAAAACTTTACTCTAAAGGAAGATATATGTAAGTTCCTACATACCGGCAATATTCACATAAATAAGTGTATTCTTCAAGCTAGGAAGACGTTCATGTAGCCGATTAATAATTCCATAAGTAACGTCAGACAGAGTAAGTGCACAAATTTTAGAAAATTGCTGCAAAACTTCATCGTTATCAAAAAGCCAGGAACGTGTCTTTTCTAAATTTCGTGAAGTAAAGGACAGAATATGTTCAGAATTAAGTGCGAGAGCAAATGATGAAAATTTATTTAATGGAATAGGATCAAGATCAAAATGAACATTAGCTTTAGTGAGTAAGAAATTAAAACGACCATTCAATTGTCCGAAAATTAAATAGAGTTGATACGCATCAAAATATTCAAATATATTAAAGAGTAATTCATTTGGCAAATCTTCAAAAGTTGTCACAACTTCCATACTAAAAAAAGTTAAATATTATTTTAATTATTTCTTTTTCTAAATTAACTGACGGTTTCGTATTTGACAATCCAACTTTCTTGAATATTGACAAGTGTAAGACTCTTTTCCAACTGTCAAATAATGTATACAACGAGACTCGTAAATAATCTATTAGTAAAGTCAAGGTTTTTGCACCATTTATTCAAAAAAAATCTTTTGTTTTATACTTACTAAATTCTGTTAGAAAGAGTGAATGAGCCTTGCATCAAGTAATATTTTAAAAAATAAAATAAATGCAACAAAAACGTGTTACTTGTTGACTAATAAGGTATGAAAACAGAAGAGAAAAGAAAAAAATAACGTATATGTTGACGTTATTTTTCAATGACATCATAAATGCTTAAGTAACCGACGCAAGAGGAGCATATTCACTTGCATTCGTGCATTGAAATCAACAAAAAATACTTTAGTTAATTTTCTGCTGAAAGCCAAAATTCGTCCTGATGAGATAGAAAGAGTGACAAAACAATTTATTAAAGTTGTCTGTGATGAAAAAATTATTGCCATACTTATATCAAAGAATGGCCAACTCAAGGTACATGAAGAATTCAGTGATAAAGAATTGCTTGAGTGTTATGTTCATCCATTAATCAAACTTGAAGGCATATCGACTAGTCAAGCATTTTATATCAAGATTATATCGTCATTGAATCAAATCACGAGGAATTACATGTTCTTGAATTATTGGACATTTCATAACACGAATGAAACGTTCAATTATATGAACTTCAAATTAATATCAAGTAGTGAACTGCATCGCGGAGATTTTTTGCATAGTTTCGTGACATCGTGGTCATTTTTCGTGTTCAAAGTAGATTATCACAAGATGAATCAGTGAATCAATGGAAATTGTATGGTTTTTATTATTATAAAATTCATTGTTTTTTCTGATGATCTTCTAGTAATTTGTAAGCGAACAAATAAAATATTCGTTCACTATCGTTTCACATATATGATCATCTGGTATTTTCCTTCATTTCTTTCGTCCTCCTATCAGTTCATATATGTTTGGTTTTTTCCTTTTCTATGAGTCATATACATACTTGGATTTTTCCTATTCGTTTACATAACATATGTTTCATCTTTTCCTTTCTCAAGTTAGGTCTCTTTTATACGTATTATATCTTTTTATGTGTGGGACTTTTTTTACCGTTTCATCTCGATCATCTATTGGATTTTTCCTACAAATGATGATGTTTTGCCCTATATATAGCTGATGATTTTTCATGAATAACAAGATGAATTTTTATATTTCACTTTCATCTAACCGATGATCTCGGATTAGTCACCTGTAACATAATTGCAGGAATAATGTACTATATACAAGTAAGCATATTTGACTTTTTTAGTGATATAATCCTGACATTAACTCCAGAAAAATTTCTTCTTATCACTCCAACTTCGATGAAGTCGGAATCGGAGTTCGGAGTCTGATGCAGTACACTAATGTCAAGATTCTTATGATAATGAATCATGATACATATTTCACAATACTCTTTTTTCCTTCTTCCTTTTTTATGTATCTATGTGCAATGCTCTTTCTTACTTCTTTTTTATTGTATATTTTAATTTCTTTCTTTTTCTTCCATTCTGCTGCATCCCTCTCGATGAAGGAGAGCCCGCCGGTGGCGAAAACATTTTTGTAAATCGTAATGTGTTGTAAAAGCATTTGCTTATGTGTAATGCCAATCTTCTGAGGAAGGCATTCACTTTATATTCAACATTTGCCCAAGCGTATTTTTATGACATTGGATTGAATTAATCCGTATGACTCTTATGGATGCTTTTTTTTACGTGAGAAAAACAAATTGTGTGTCATTATATAAATTGGCGTTTTATCAAATATAAAAATCAAAAACGAAGAAAAAAAGACAAATGGCAAGAAACATAGTAATGACAAATTTAAGAGAAGTTTTGTCAACCACTTCAGCATATGTCCATACAGTCATTTTATAGTTGAAATTGATATATAATTTTTTTACATAAATCAATTTCTTATTAAAAACTAAGCCTATAAAAAAATTCTTTTGTTTCCTACCATTTGATTGGATCTAGTTACAGTCCTTAAAACAACAAGAGATTTGCGACACTGGGAAGAAAAAGTAATTTTTGTTGTTTCGCTTATGTTTACATTATTTTTTTTTCGATCTAGGTAAAAAACATTTCTTTCGAAAGAACAAATGAAAATAAATGAAAGAGTCTCTTATTACATCTATCAAAAGTTAACTCTTGATATTTAAAAATTAGTGCTTCTGAAAAAATGTGTGTAGGGTGTATCACAATTTTGAATCATAGTGTTATTTATTCATATAATAATCTTTAAAAAAATGTCTTTCTTGAGGATGAGGGCGAGTCCAATTTTTAAAATAATTTCACTTTTTAGTTTTAAAATGGATCGAATTCTATACGACCAATTTTAGAATGTCTTCGTATTTCATATATTTTTCTCATACAATAATACTTATGTGATTTAATACTATACAGCTCGTATGTGCTCCAAACAAGTAATATAAGAATGAATGAAAAACACAATTAAAACATGCGCCAATTGGTCTAAATTCAGCGATCGATTATCTTTTTTTAGTACAATTCATTAACTGAAGGTATAAAAGAAGAATGTGTAGGGGGTACTATTAAAAGACCTTGGTCATATAGAATTTGGTCCATTTTAAAACCAAAAAGTGCAATTATATAAAAAAGCGAGCGTTTGTAAATTAGAGAACTTGTGACGTTACACTTTGTGCTATATTTTATTTTTGTTCAGGACAATGTATTACGCAGTTTAAAATTGAAATGTAAAACACGACCATCTAATTTCCTCATACTTTATCATCTAATAAAGTCATCACATATAGGAATGAAACAAACCTTACAAAAATTTTATTATTATCATATTAGTTGATGCATGATCGAATAGCATAGAAAAATAAAGCATTCTTTTCTCTCTTATACAATATAGAAACAAGACTATTTAAAGCTTATTATATGGCTAAATAACACTGCAATTCAAAATTGTGGTGCACCCTACGTACGCTTTTTCAGAAGCACTAATTTTTAAATATTAAGAGATAATTTTTTGGAAAAGTACTAGGAGATTCTTTTCATTTAGTTTCATTTGTTCGTTCGAAAGAAATGTTTTTTATCCAGATGGAACAAAAATAGTGTAAATATAAGCGAAATAACAGAGATTATTTTTTTTTCCAGTGTCTCAAATCTCTAACTGTTTTAATGACTGTAACTAGATCAAATCAAATGGTAGGATGCATAAGAAATTTTTCATAACTTCAGTTTTCTATAAGAACTTGATTTATGTAAAAAACAAAAAAAGAAACAGAAGAATTTGATACTTTTGTCATTCATTTTTCTGAGCTTTTCTGAATAATTAAAGCTTGATGTCACATAAAGACTTCTAGTTTTCTGTTTCACTGGCTACTAGATATAAAAGATACGCGTTTGAACTAAACATGAATGTTATAAGAGTCATCCTTAACATCTTTCTTTTCTCTCTGTCGCTTTACTTCTTTTTTTCCTATTATCATCTCGCTCGAATATAATACTATTCTTTCTTCAAATGCGATCTATTCGATCACATATCGTTGTCTTTTTATTATGTTCATTTTCTCGTGTTGATTTTAGATTTAGGTGATCTGTATATGTGTGTACTTTCTCTTTAGAAGGTAGCCTGTATATAGCTGTGCATGTAAATGTTTCGCTTATTACAGTAGAAATGAAGAATACTCTGAAGGTACATGCCCTTTAATTAACGAAATCTATCTAACAAAGTTTATGCAAATATTGTTTGACAATCTGACGAAGAAATAGGAGTTTTTCTTTTGAAATCACTGGTGAAATTTATTATCGAAATGAATTTTTTTGACACAATACGTACATACAAAAAAAGCTTTGTGATGATTTTAAATGATTCATTACAGGCATAGACCGTTGCAATAGAATTTGTTGAATACATACATGGATGCGATCATATAACTGTTTTTAAGATAAATCTAACTTGTCGCTGAAATCCATTGAAACTAGAATGTCACATAAGAGAGTATAAAATTTTCAAAAATATATTCGATATTTTCAGTTTTTATTTGTAGATGGCTGAATCATGTACTAGTTTTATTTCTAATCTTTGCCGTGATTGTAATAAAACGAGCGAAGATCATTTAGATGTTGGTCTTGTCAACGAAATTCAGAACTTTAACAATCAGTCGTCTACATCACATCAAGTGACAAACGACAATAGCAAAGACGATCAAAATCATGCCATGGAACAGGATTTGGCTTCTCCGGTTCAGATCGTATCAGAAACCATACTTCCACCCTGCCGCTACGGTCTCACATGTTATAGGACAAAACCTGATCATTTCGAGCAGTATTCTCATCCACCTGGTCATAAAAGGCGAGAATATATTTCAAGTCCGACTCCCCCAGCAGTTATTTCTACTATTGTCGATGATGGAACAACATCTTCAACACAGGATTATGCGTCAGACAATACTTCTTCGTTTATTACTGCTCCTCGACGTAAGACTACCTCTAGAAAAAAACTCACTCAACAAAAAAATGAAGAACTTCAATTTGTCGAACAAATTGAAAGTCGTGTACAAGAATTACTTGCTGAACTGCAGTCGAAACAACGAGAAATCAATAAATTACATCAAGAACGATTAGATTGGATTAATTCTCATCAACATTTAGAAAAAGTTCTTACAGATGAAGTAGAACTTAATGAACGGCGTGAATTTGAACGAAAGCACACCTTAGCTATCCCACAACAAACACCGTCCTACTGGGGTCCAAATGTCTTTTCAGAATCGTATCGCGAAATTGAAATATCAAATGAATCACCAGAATTTAATGTAATTAATGACTTAATGAATTCAACAATTTCAACACATAATAGTTTATATGGAACAGTTTATGGAAAGGACCCAACAGAGTTTTTGGTGACTCAAGTCAGACGAATACAAAATTTAAAATTATGGAATGAATATTGTTTTAAAAAGGTGAAATTATATTTTATAACTTAACTAAATGAAAGCTACGAAGAATTTAATTAGAAAAGGTCTAACGAAGACAATAAAAATAGAGTTCTTCTATTAAATTCTATTCCTTTATATGTTGACAGTAATACTTAGATTTTGGAAAATATATTAGAAAATTCTGAAAATGTTTCGTTTCTTCAAAAATCTCTGTTGTTGAAATTCAGAATATTTATCTATCTCACCATTTACCGATATGATTACTATCAGCAGAATTTGAAATATGGTCTCATCTGACAGGGAGGCGTCGACTTAAGAGATAAATATTGAAATTTTGGATTCTTAAAACTCTATGGAATTCAAGAGGATCTAACAGACTTCTATGAATTTTAGAGCATCCTGAAAATCATGTTTTCATGATTTAGCTCTTTTGCTTCTTAAAAATTCTAGGGAATTCAGAGAAATTTTGTGAAAATTTCGATACAGATAGGTCTCAATAAGTAGGACAAAGTTGTCACAGATTTAAGATTCTCCAATGTTTTCTTCTCGAAGATATTGGGATTTAAGGATTAAAAATGACCTGAAATTTTACCGAGAAGAGCCCGTACTATATTTTTTAGGACTGAAATCTTTCTAGGATAATTAGGAATATATCTAAGTGTACAATTTTTTTTCTTTGAAAAATATTGTTTCTAAGGCTCGGAAGAATCAAAATAAATAAAGTACACACTCCAATATGGTTGAAACATCCAAAAAAAATGTTTCAGTTCGATTGATCACATCTGTGGGGAAAAAAATACAAATTTTGTTAGAAAACTGGATTTTGTGAAAAAATGAGAACGACGCTAAATTTTGTGTGTTTTTCAAACAAAATATCAATTTCTTTCTAAGATAGAGAATGTTTAAGTCTACATAGTAATCTCAAAAAACGAAAAACAGAGATTGAAAATTTTAGGTTCGGAAAGAAGGAATCCCTTCAAAGACTTGTTTACTACTTCTATTTTCGAGTGAAAAATCTTCGAAACTTATTGTATCATTGAATAAACGAGAGTGTCTATTAGAAATGAAGTTTTACATCGACAAATTATTTATACTTTGTTCCGAAACTCAGCAGTTCATATCCAAACAAATAATTCATATTTGCAACATCAAGGCATCATCGTATATCATTAGCATCTATCAGTGCTATCGACTTGTTTTTTCACGACTGCTATTTATCTTCTGATCTCTGAATCTTCGTATAATACACACGAATCGTTCGTCTTAATTCTAACTAAACTAAAACTTGTGTTGTTACCTCACAGATCTATTTTTTTTAAAAAAATCATAAAATAATTACAATGTATTGAAGATGGAAATATTCTTTTAACCGATTGTTAAATCGACTAATTAGCTAATATTATTTCTGTATTGCATTCTCTAGAAACAGTGAAGAATTCATTAGAAATAGTCAGTTTGTTTCATCAGAATCGATACCTTCATGAATTATAAAAATACTCATGACATTTTCAACAAAATTGTTTAGGTCAGGTGGTGAATGAAGAAAAATGTTCATTCTTATTTGGTAAACTTTTCTTTTCTTTATTGTAGTCTTGTTCCATTCTGATTTCCTCTAAACATTCAATTTTGAGATATTATTAATTGAAACAGTTGTTTATTCTTCGAGCATAAGATATATATAAAAAACTTGAGTACTCATCCGTCTGCCGATTTCATAACCTTACCAATACTTATACATTCTGTCTCATTGAATTATTCGTTTATAATATGAAGAAAAAAGAACGATACTTTTATTTTAATTCATTATTTTTTAAATCAGTGAAAAGAAAAAGGGCAATAAGACTATTTTACTGTCATCAACATTTCAATTAATTATGTTGATATTCTCACTTGTGGTTGTGCAACGACTTTTGAGTGAGTGTTTGGGCGTATACTCGTGTCTTCTCTGATAATAACTAAACAATCACTTGATCTCTCTCTCTGGAAGAACCCAAATGTATAGAAAATCCATTTAGAGCTGCCATTAATAGTGGTAAAGGAATGTGAGTCGCTTTTATCCATTGAACAGTTCAATTTTATGTCAGCATATTTTCGTAATTAATTTGTTCCAAAAATATTCTCTATTTTAGGACAGTATTATTCGTAAAAATAACTACAGGTTGCCTTATTCTGGTGGGTCGATTCACTTAGAAAATCATCCTTTACTAATGCCGTTATTAGATAATCAAAGTAATGAATATTGGTTATTTCACGGATGTAGCCACGATACTGTACATCATTTATTACATTCCGGTTACGATCCTCGTGTATCCAGTCTAAAAGGAATGTTTGGTGGTGGTTTCTATTTGGCTGAGAATTCCTCAAAATCGAATCAATATATTCCTTGCCGTGAATGTAATGAAAATGCAATATTTAGTACGCATGGGTGTAATTGTTCTAATCAAGAAAATTTTGTTTTTTCAATGATTCTTTATCGCGTTATCTTAGGAGATGTGCATGTGGCACTACAATATGATAAGAAAAAATATCGTGATGGTACTGGAAAGGGAAAATGTGTGCGTCATCCACCTATGAAAACGGGTTGTGAGGAATTATATGATTCAGTGATAGGTGAAAGTATAAAGAACGGTGGTGATCAATTACAACATCGAGAATTTATTCTGTATGAACGAGGACAAGCTTATCCAGAGTATTTGATCAATTTTCGACGATCAGCATTTAATGCACGACCACCAACTGATATAGAACGTATAAAAGATCGATGTCGATATTTTTTGAAAAATACTTTTCGATCTGTTCCAGAGTAAATGCATAAAAATAATATGTTCCTTTCTATAAAAATAAGTTTTCTATCTTTTCGAAAGCTTAACATTTATTATTTACAGCAGAAGCAATAAAAAGAATAAATCATATATATATCAGTCTTCAAGCTAATAATTTTAAATGACTACTTACGATAGATCTGAATAGCTAATAGTACTAATTTTTAAAAATATAGTTGCTCCTACCAACATCTTTCTTCTATTTTGTTCTTCCATAAGAATTTTTTCTTTCAAAATTTTCACTGATATTTTTTTCAGCGAAAAATTTCGAAATGAATCGAAAAAAAGATGTTGAATGGGATACTCATTGAAAAATACTCCATCAGACAAAATTTTGAAAAAACAAATGCATATATTCTTTTCTCAATTGGCACGTCTTAATAGATCTGTTACTTTGAATAATTTGGAAGACAAAATTTTTATTGGCTAAAAGTATACCTACTTTATATTAACCAGCAAATACAACTAGCGACTTTACATGTAATTAAAACTATTTTCAAAAACAAAAGAAAACCCAACAAATCTTAATATGAATATCGCAAATATTTTATTATTTCCTAGCAATCAGATGCGAGACGTTTACGGTTAATCTGCCTAATATAAAGCTATTGTGCAATTTCTGAGATTAGTTTTGATTCTATCAAGACCATAATAGTCATAAACTGAAACGGTTTCAAGGCCTTCTTTCTCCCTCAAAAACTGATCTCAGTCCTGGACGTGCAATGGAGAAGCTGTGATAATATTTTCAGCTCGATCTCACGCTGCTTTGCAGAGATATAGACTAAAAAAGAGTCAAAAATAGCTCATTAGGCATTCCAAGTTTCTCGATTCAGACTGGTGCAATATAGTAAATTTTTTTGTTATTTTCGAAAGAGCGTGTCGAAATGTGTGTACGATCGAGCCTATATTTTATAGATACTTACCTTTTTAGTGTAAAAGGATCATAAGCTCAATAACTCTTGAAAAATAGATGGCTAGATATATAAAAAAAAGAGGGCTTGGTCATGTACAGCGCCTTGCCATGTTCTTTCAAATAAAAAAATATATATAAATATATCAAACGAGTTTCGACAGAGAAATATGAAACACACAATCGAAAAAGTATAAACTGAGGAAAAATGAAACCAATTTACTTAAGTATTTGTTGTTTTTTCAAGAAAAGCCTTTTTTAGACAAAAAATAATATACATTATCAAAAATTTTGGCTAAAAATGCAGTATTAAATTAAAAAATATAGTGTTTCGAAAAGATGAAACGTCGGACTATCTTCCTACAAATGTATCTCAATTTCAAAATTTTCAATGAAATACCGATCTTGATGTAATTTTCTGTTGATGATTGATATTTAGGCAGTTGAATATAATATTCATTGACTTCTGCCGGTTTATCTAATTTTTCCATTGTAGATGTGATATACCTCGATATATCTAGCTTCAATTTAATTAGATGATGCATTTATTTCATCTTAATATACTGCAAGATGCAACGTGAAAAGGTATACAATTTACAAAAAAATTGCTTACTTTACTGTTGCACTTTTTGTTTACAAAATGGACAAGATTAGGCGAAACTAATTCTTGATGTCGAGGAAAATATCATTTTCTGATGTATGATGACTTCCTTTTCTTTTTCATCAATTAATAGATCATGATTTTTTACTTAATTTCATTGTATATTATTGTTATGAGAACGCCTATTATATTGTTTAAATCAAGTCATCGACTATGGTTTTTCGATCTGATTCGTTGGCAGAAACATCTCATATAAATCAAATTATTACATTAATTTATTGATCAAAACATCTACAGATACATTAAATAAGTTTCACTAACGTATCATTTATAATTTGTTATCATTTGATCAATAATAAATAAAGTTTCATCTGTTGTTTTATTAAACATATTCACACCAATCGAATTATGTATTGAAATTTATTAAATCTATTTGTCATTGAATATAATATTAATTGAAATAACAATATATTTATCAGTATTTTTAATGTGAAAAATAAACGTTCTTTTTTGTCAAATTATGTTGTATTCTGAGTGATAACTATAATGATTTTCTGTTAAAATTTTATTAAGAAATATTCTTTTTTTTCTTCCGTACTAAAGAAAATCATTTCTATATTCGAGAATAAAAATATCACGAGAAGTAGAGGACGGTTGCTCATACATTAATAAAATAATAAAGAGCAATGAGAAGTTTCATATATAGATAGGAAAAATGAAAACAAAAGATATATACTATTATAATAATCGTTGTTTTTATTGCTCCATTAGTAGTACTTGTTCCATTATCGGAAAGTTTGAATTTTGATCTATTTGTTCTTCTTGATTCCATACTGATACTTGTTCTGCCATTGGTAAGTCTGGATTATGGCCTATTAATTCTGATTCCTCATCTTGTGATATTTGTTCCACTATCGGTGAGTCTGGATATTCATATGCTACTCCATACATTTGTCCTTGCGAATCATATTCTGGAAGGATAGGATATGGTTGTGGTTCTTCTCTTTCTTCATCTTGTTTCTTTTTCATATCTTTTGCTTCTTGAATACATCCAATTTTACCACAATAACCATCTAGCAATCTAAGATGATCAAGAAATGAACCATTGAGTGTATTTTTTTTATTTGCTGTCTCTTCTAATATACGAGAACGTGTGAAATAATCAAGTGCACCTTCTGGATCCTCTTCCAACAAATGTCTTTTTCCTTGTTCAATCATTTCTTCTGATATATCACGGACGAGTCTTACAAGTAAATCGAGTTCACTAGTAAAAATTTGCAGACAATGTCGATAGTCATAAGCGAAATCAATATAATTTGCTACTATAGAACAAAAGATATAAAATGAATAAACATGAAAATATGTAGAGGTAATATCTGGAATAATATGTTGACCAAGTGATCCTGATGAAATAAATATAATCTTTTTATCGTGATTAATTTCAATTTCATGAATTGCTCTTTCAGGTGTATCAACGAATATAAATGGAATAGCATTCGTATTCAAAGCACAAATTAGTACATCAAACTCAGTACCAAATTGGGCATCTGGATCTAATGTAGTACAGAAGTTACGTTTGAAACTGTGACATTCATTATCTTGACCAATAAATGCATCTAACCAAATAATTCGATGTGTTTGGCTCAATGCCATTTTTTTGGAAATAACAATAAATCTACTCTTTTAGTTAACAGATACCTAAATAAATAAATAAATAAATATATACACATATATCATGTCTTCGTAACGATTCATTCATTTTTACAAGAAAATGAAAAATTACAAAACAATGTAAAATCACGATTCACACACTTGTTATATAACGAAAAAAAATCATACATAAAGAAGAGAGTAAAAATCTGTATGTCTATTTGAATTTAGTTGCTGGTTTTCGAATGAATTGGAAAAAATGGTGCTTCTACACGATATGTACACCATGCATTGTTTATGTATATGAAAGGAAGAAAAAGGAAGGAAAAAGAAATTATTGGAGTATATTTTCTATCCATTAAAACATCCTTATCAAAGATGTCGTAAATTAATAGTTCTATTAAAGAACAACATATTGTTCTATTAAAGTTATTCAGCAGCTAAAGGGCCAATTATTAACACTCAAATATGAACGACAACATACAATTGAAAGGATCATGAAAGGATATCTTGTTTAACAAGATTTAGCTACACATATACATACTAATATACTACTAATTTTCATCTTAACTTATTTTACACTTCAGTTTGCATAAATTGAAATTCAGAATGAAATCTATCAAATTCAGAAATAGATTTAATATCGAAATACTTTTAATAAACACTGCTTACTAGCTTACAATTTATTGTTTACGTTATGTTCTGATCATTTTTCAGCATTTGATGTGCATTCTTTTTTCAACGATTGCTGCTGAAATCTTTACGAAACATTTTCAGCTGACGATGGAAGATTCCAAACTGTGAATCACAGTTTGTAGAGCTCAATGAGCTGATTCTCGCGCAATGTTTCCTTTTCCCTAACAGAGCTTCCTTCATACAGAATGTGACTCACAATATCAGGATTTCAACATAGTGTTATCAAAGAAGATCAACCTTAGGATTTAGTTGTTGCTGTTTCATCTACTCCTATATAACAATCTAGAAAATATTTAATAACTTTGTTCTATTTTTCGAAAACAATGTAAAGATAGACAATCAAGTACTGTATCGTCTGTTATATTATGAAAATTCATACTGCTAATACTCTTAAAGTCTTCAGTTTATGACAACCATCGTGAAGCGCGTCCAAAGTAAAGCAATCATTGGTAAAGTTGATTGGTTTTTTTCAAATGAGGCTTTGTTGGAAAAAAAGAAAACATACCACGAAACGCAACTCGTTGAGCTCTGCAAACTGACATATATATATATATATATATATATATATATATATATATATATATATA
>JAJEKB010020935.1:502676-516092 GCA_022393335.1 Macrotrachela quadricornifera
TATATATATATATATATATATATATATATATATATATATATATATATCATTCAAAACTGAGACTTATTCTGGGAAACCTTCCACTGTTAGTTAAAAAAAACGAAAGTAAAGTATTAAGTATCACAATTTACAAGAAGAAAGTCTTAAACCAACATAAGTGTAGAGATTTTTCAGTTAATATTCATAAAGGCAGTCAAACTATCTTAAAAACATTAAGAAATTTTAACCACAGAGAAGTATTTAGTACCTCTTAAGAAACAGAGACAACTGTGGTGGTTTAAAAACATGAGATCATAACGAGAAAGAACATGACGATTACCTCAAAACCAGAGCAGTGGTTGACGTTTCTGCTGACAGTTTTTAAAAGAATCGAGCCTGATGCGATCGTCGTAGTGTAATCAAGCTGACCATCAAGCCATATTTCATTTGAGAAAACAAGTGTACAGATAATCTTCATTAAATTCTCTTATATTTCTTGTGGTTATTATTAAACATGTATATCCATGAAGAAAACCGGTTATACACATGAAAAACAAGAGAATATTTTATCAATTACAATTCAATGCTCAAAAAGGTAGATGTCACTCAAAAATACTATTTTCAAGATTAAACCTAAAAATGAAAACTTAACACCTAATATACTTTAGGCATGGCAGTCCGCGCGCGCATTGCACATCTCTGTTTGCCATGATATTCGTCCTCATTCTCTTGTCGCTAAAATTTTAAAAGAACATACGAATACTGAAATTCAATTTTGAAGAATTATTATATTTATTGCAAAATAGAAAATAAATTTTACTGGAGTGAGTACATAGAAGCATTTAGTTAACGTTATTATGTATGACTCAATTCTATAGAAAAATATCTAATATTAAATAGTCTTCAAATCCTCAAATTAATAATTTAAAAATAATACTTTCAATAAGAATTTGAAACTGATGTAAAAGTTAAATGTCACAAAAATTTTCAAAAATTATGCACTAGCTACCAATACAGCTTCAGTGGAAGTCTATTTGTAATAGAAAAATTAAATTTGTAATAAGTTTCTAACAATAAGAAGAACATTACATTAAAAATTTTATTTTGTGGAAGTTTGTTTTTTGAATACAGTTATATTTAATATTCTTCACTCTTTATATTATATCTGACAGAATTTATAAGAAAAAGAGAGGAGTTGAAGATTGTCATTCTATACGTCAATAATCCTTTTAAGTAGTGTTTTGCACGATGATTTTAATTAAAAGATTATTCATGTCTATAGTAAGAAAATTATTCCAAACATTATCATAGAAAAGCAATGTTAATATTATTTACTTTAATTTGAAAATAACAATTTTGATATAATATCTATAACAAATCAAATTTGTTATGAATTCATATATTTCTTTACAAATATAATCAATCTTAGTTTCCTTACTGATTATTTTGATCTTTTAAAAAGAACTGACCCACACTAAGATAAAACGTATAACATGTGTCGTGATTTGCGACACAATGCACGACACATGCAACATATTCTGTACATATGATTCGAACCTATTATTTTCCGCATTTTTGTGTTATTTTTCTCTGTGAAGTATATTATAATATTTCTTTCAATTTAATTCCATCTTACTATTTCAATTCTGAAAACTCAAAAAGGTGAGATCTTGTAATTTATCCAGCTTTGACTGGATCCGATCTCCATCAGACCACTTCAGAGTAGTTCTCTCTCGAACACTGCCCGAGACTGGCATATTCTCAACTAATTAATAATCGAAAAATAGTTCTCGAAAAAATTTCTTTTCATAATGAGTATTTCGTGCGTTCAATCGCATTGTTTATATATAACTATTTGTGTATAACAAAATGGTAAATGAATCGTCAGCAGACAGGGTGCGATAAATTTATATACGACACATAAACGCGAAACATTTTATTTTAGAGTTATATATAGATCCAGTTCTTAAAACAAGTATTATAATAGTTTTAAGAACTACGATCTGTCACACATCTAGTTGATATGTAATGAAAAAAGAATGTATAATCAAGACATAAAATGTGAATGAGTATTAGATTATAAATCGCCAAGCAGCATGTCTATCGCCTAAATTACGAATTTGTTTCTCTGACATGTTTTCATAGCCCCATCTTTGCCGTTCTTCGGGACTACCCAAACTAAATATATCGACTGCATCTCTATTGGTATTCGTCACTGTGTGCGTTACGACTTTTCCATATAAACGATCACGTCGTCGATTCTCTAGTCGAAGATAAATTACGAGAAGACCAGCGGTAATAAAAACCAATATACAACAGATAAGATTAATTATATGACCCAGAATGAAATGAGGTGCATCTTGAGATCTGTAGATCTGTCCACCAATTGCTCCTCCAAAATTAGATATGGACAACATGAACGCCATAGATGTAGCTCGTTTCGTATGAGGACTAACATTACATGACAGAAAACTGATACATATAGCCATGCTTGGTGATAAACTACACGTTGCAAGACAAATTGCTAAATATCTTATATAAAAATTTTCAAAAAAAATAAGAATAATAAAAGCAATAATTGTGCTGATCGAGTAGCACACGATGAAGATGCCACGTTGAGCATATTTGTCGGAAAAATATGCGGTGATCATAGTGGTCACGAATGCAAAAACATAGGGTGGAGCAGTAAAAAGTTGCGCTTGATAAGCGACAAGACCTAGATGAGCGATAATGGTCGGCGAGAAGAAGGTTAGAGATAAAAATGGTACAGAAATACACATGCCACACAATGACCAAATATACAATTTCCAATCTAAAAATGCTGAACCAACTTGAGTCCAACTAAAATGTTCGCTCGCACCAGGTCCAGCATCAGTACGTAAACGAATAATGACACGATTACATTCATTCTCAGTGAGAAATTTGGGTCGATCTGATGGAAAATCACTAATTAAGAAATAGGAAAGAACTCCAACAATGACGGTGACTGAACCTTCTATATAAAAGATCCAGCGCCAACCTTCTTGACCCCACAAACCGTCCATATGATTGATTCCATAGGCCAAAACGCCACCAAATGTGCCAGCCACTGTAACAGCGCAGAAAAGAATACTAATACGCCATGATATTTCACATCTTTTATACCAGCTTGACAGATAAAAGCTGATACCTAATAAAGACAAAAATATAATAGATATACATACAACTGATTAATATTGACCTGGAAAAAGGCCCGATTCAGCGGTACCTAATAGAAGTCGACAAATGACAAGACCACTGTACGAGTTGACATAGCCGATAGAAGTTGTAACAAGTCCGCAGCTGATCATTATTAATGGTATCCATCGTTTGGGTCGACATTTTTTAAGTGCCAAATTTGATGGAATCTCGAATACGATATAGGTTAAAAAGAATACACTCAAACAGGTATTGTATTGTACGCTAGAGAGATTCAAGGTTGTCGTAAGACCGTTCAGTTTAGCTTGACCAATATTCACTCGATCGAGAAAATTAAGTAAGTACAATAGTGTCATAATGGGAATAAAACGAAGATCTAATTTACGCAAGAGTTTTTTGTCATGAGGATCATTGTTCTTTCCATCATCTAGTAGAGCATTCATAACAGTTACAGTCGGTTCATCTTCAATATGTTTCAGTTTTGATTCAAGAGGTTCAATATATTCGTCATTCTTGTTCAAGACGGGAATAGCAGTAGACGATTGAGATTGTTCACCCATAGTATCAATCAATAGAAAATTGTGTGCAGAGACGATCGAGTTGAGCAAAATTGACGACTATTGCGAATATCTGTTTTGCTGTAATAGATAATCGACATATAGCTGAAAATTATCACTTTTGCATACAGAAGTGGCTTTCGTTCTTCAACAGCTTAATGATGTCTACAGGAGTATGTAGAGGAAAGTTTCCAGTTTAAATTTATCAAGCAAAAAATATTTAACTATTTCAAATTATTTTTATATTTTTAACACGTTAGAGTGGTTTTCATCTATTTCACATAATGTTCAGTGATATCTTTGTTTTAGGATCGATCCAAATTGATTTTCAGGGTTAATAGACTTCTTTTAATAAGATGTGCAAGACCTATCTCAATAGCGGAATGGTGAAATGAAAATTATACTAAATTAAATTGTTTAGCTTATTTCCTGATATATGCGATATAAATCAAGATAATTATATGAAACAAAGGCATGAATACTAAATGAAATCAACTTATAGGATTTATCTTATAAAATGTTTGAAAACTACTGAACGAACTAAATCGCAAAAAAAAAGAACAGAAACTAACTTTATTGGTTTTCTTTTGATGAGATGAATGCCAGAACACCATAAGGATAAGGTAACGAAGTAAAAGAAATCGAATAAAACTAAACTTGATTTCTCTCATTCGATACAAAAACATAAGAAGGCAATTAAATGAAGCAAAGAAAAACTAAAATAAGATGACTTTTTGGATTTATATCATAGAATGGTAAAAATGATTACAAAAACTAAATAAATTGAAAAGAATAAAGTAAACTATCTTATTCAGTTTTTCTTCTCAGATGCTCAACGTCAACCGAGAGATCTGAATGATGAAAAAAAAACTAACTTTTTGGATATTTTTCAGAAGATAATGAAAAACTATTCCAATAAATAAGTGAAGAAAAAGGTGTAACATATTTCCTATAATTTTTTTTCCTAATTTTATTAGATGTTTGTTAACTAACATGAGAATTAAACTTTTATAAAAAATTAAATGAAATTAATTTTTCGATTTTTCTCATGAATAGTAAAGGACTATCTCGATAACACAATGATAAAAGCAAAATTAAACTATACTATCTTATTCTATTTTTTTGTAAAATGTTAGACAGCTGTCGAGATGATTACATCTTAGAAAAAAACCATATAATAATTTACTCATCGCCTGAAATAATAAAACATTGTCATGAAATTCTACAGTGATAGAACTTCATGTCTCGAATAATAAACTTTTATGTTCAAAATAGTAAATGCTTTCGGTGAAAACGAAGAATAATAATCTCTTTTGATGAAAGTACGTTTTATGTACTTCCTTATTGTCTCATTTGAATAATATAAATTTTTTTAAAAGCCTTTCCTTCCTCAAAACATGATCTTTTACCTTTGAGATATTGTTAAGTCCGAAATTTTGTGCATGTATTAAGGGTACTTGATTACACGTATATAAAATTTTCAGCTTTATATCTCTATTCTAAAGGATAGATTTAATTTTTTCGATATATTTTGCAAGAAGACTCTTGGAACTAGTATCTATCGTGAAAAAATTGTTTTAAAACGCTTCTATATTGTATTTCTTTAATCATAATCATAAAAAAATCTTTGATATTTAAATGCAAGATTCTTGAAAGATATGATTAGGATCCTGACAGGATTTCAAAATCGGAAAAATAAGGGATTTCTGGTTTCGTATTTCAGGATGCGATTGAATTTCTTCGAAGATTTTGTCAAGTATCATGACAGGATCTTTGTAGAATTGAACTAGATTTCCTTCAAAATGACATTAGGATCTGGGCAGTATTTTGCAGGATTTTCTAGATAAAATTTTAGAGAATTGAGCACATAGAGTATCGATCTCTAGACCTTCAGTTTACATACCGATTAACTTACCCAGCTAGATGTGTCATATTTTACTAGGCCACTTCAACATTTAATATCGTAATTTCTTACTTAAATATAAACTTTTATTTGAACTTATGCAGATAAAAATTATTTAAATAATCTAAAGATACAATATCATTTTAAAAATACACTTATTCATGTACTCGTGTGCGATCAAAATGCGACGCAGTTGTATCGTAACTGCAACGCTGTGCATAAAAATATGATGACATTGATAGACTATTTTTATCAATGCAGTTCTATAAAATTTGTTTAGAATATTTTATTTGAATTCAATTAAAAGAATATTTTCACTTTTTTAATTTTAACTCATGCATAAGTATACTGGGATTTTTTTCAGTTCATTTAGATTAAAAGAAAATATTTGCATTTTTTAAAATTTCAATTAATTTTAAAAATTCATTAAGAATTTTTTACTTTAGTTTTATTTAAAAAATATAGTTGAATTTTTTTTGGAACATAATGAAGACTATGAATAATTTTATCGAAAGATTTGCTAATGACCTATTGAAATTCTGTTATGATCTCTATATTTCAAAGTCTTGCAAGAATCCTCATCTGAACTTACAAAAAAAATTCAGCGAACCGTTCTATTTATACTTGATAGGTTTCTGACAGAATCCTCAAAGGTTATGGTTTTAATAGTCTCTAAACGTGAACCTGAAAAAACCTGACTACATCCTTGTATTTTCTTACCATGATCCTGATCATACTTTTATTTTTTTTATAAGCAGTCGAAATTCCCATTCTTGAACAGTTCTTCTCAGGAATCTTTTTATTTTCTTGCTAAAATCTTTGTCTGATATGATTATCATTCCTGACAGGGTCTTGAAGAAATCCTGAACAGGATCTTTCAAGAAAGGAACAGGACTGAGACTAGGATAGGATATTGCTAATTTATGCGTACACCAACTTCGTAAGAACTATAGTAAAGAAAAAATACCATCAGCAAAGACTAAAAATTTATCTTTCTCAAAAGGAACACCCAAAAACTCTCTTATAGTTCATATAAAAAGTGGCACTTTATCATTATTTTACTTTGAAAGAGTAAAATGAAGTAAAGTATAATGAATTTTAATTTGATAAGTTGAAAAAATTTTCTATGGACTAATGAAATTTTAAAAGAGATTTTCTCTTTCATAATAAAGACACCAAAAGAGATTGTTTTGATCGATCAAAGATTTATCAGTGCTATTTGTCATTTGGCAAAGACAAGGTTATGTTTTTCTCTGACTATAAGAACAAATCTAGCACAATTTCTTAATTATACCAGCTTTGATCTCTCTCGTGATCGGAGTGAAACATAAGCTTTTCTTTGCCAAATGAACAATAACGTTCATAAACCTTTGATTGATCAAAACAATCTCTTGAGGTGCCTTTACTATGAAAGGGAAAATCTCTTTTAAAATTTCATTGGTCGATGGAAGAAAGCTTTGAAATGACCAAGTTACACTTCACTTTACTTTACTGAGTAAACACAAAATGGCAACCCTACATTATACTAAAAGGCAGACGACAAACTCCACAAGACCAAAATATGTCGTTTCTTCGCTGGAATTATCTCTCGAAATAGAACATATCTGTTCTGTTTTGAAAATATAATACCAATGAGTGCATACCAGCTAAACTGTCATACCTTTAGAATCTAAGAGAATCCAATGAATTTCGATAAATTCTAATGAGCTGAAATCCACTAAGTACTCGTTGATAGAAGTCCAAAATCTCCAATGAATTGTACTACGCCGTCTCGTCCTTACGTTACATGATTGAGAGTTAATTTATAACGAATATTTTCCTGTATTCATGCACGCGTTGATCCAATTTTTTACACTCACCAATGACGATAAAAAAGAAAAACGCAAGAAAAAAAAATTTCTCTTGTGCAAACTAGTGAAGCATGTCTATCGTTTATGTATATTCATAACGCAGAGAAAGGTATTACTTTTAACTAGTCAAACACTCGAAAAAAAAGTAATTACTACACACAGTAATTGTAAGACTTTTTTCTGTGTAGGAGAAATAAAAGGTATTGATGTTCGATGTATGTGTTCTCGCATATTATTAACAAGGTAAAATCATCATATAAATATTCTCATTCATGTGTGTCGTCATTTCAGATATCGTTTATAAGCGTGCATAGACCATATATTCTAAATTAGAAAAAAAATTTAATTTATATAATAGTGTCGTAAAAGATGTGAAAGCATTCGTTAACTTCACAAATTCCTGGTATATTTACAATTCACAAAAAATTAAATCGAACTTCTTCCTTCTAGAGGATTATTCGTTTTCTATAAAAATTATTGATTATTAAGAAAACTAAATAATTAACAAGCATTGTATAGAATAATAAACTGGAAAAAACTATAATACAAAATTGTTCGAATGTACATGAATCACGTCTGCAATGTGCATAAGCAAGCCACATAAATTTTAGTATGCTTATATTTTCAAGATATTGTTCAAAATTTTCATTGTTTGATTAAAGCAAAGATGCGCATGAAGAAAATATAGTGACAAGCTACAGCTAATTGAGATTTGTGGCAAAATGTTCGTTTCTATGACATTTTAGAATTTCGGCATGCAATCTTGAGTCATATATCAATCACATCAATTAGTGTAGAAGGTATGATCAAAATGCGGTAAACAACTTCTTAGAATAAAGGACCATAGTACTGTATTGTGTCTCTGAACATCGTTACTTTTTGGATGCCATTCTATTTAGATCAACTTTTGAATAATTATTAATTAATTTTTTTTTAGTTTTTTATCATAAAAGAAAGCTGCCATTTCTGTATAAAATACACTGTAAATAGGAGAAAAATAACAATATTTAGCTACTTACTAATAGACATTAAAAAAATAGTAATTAATTAGCAAATGAGAATATTACATTTTAATAATCATACACTTTTATATTCAATATTATCATGCAATACAATTCGTTTCTCACCAGTATCCATAGACGTTCGACAAATCCAGTCATCTCTTCTAAGGTTATCAAATCTACAAGCATCAGGAGTATGAAACAAGAATAATCGAAGATGGTAGCATTGTAACCAATGAAGTACATTCTACCGACGATACTTTCATCTTTTAATCCGATGCTTACTTGTTCCATCACGATTAAAAACAAAGAGATGTGAAATATCATGATGAAGATATTCTTTAGTATCAAGGTTTCCTAAATTTAATTGTCACGTTACTATTACCATTGTTCTTGTCATTTTGCAATAAATATAGAACTCATAGTTACAAAGAGTTTCCTATTGGTGAAGATGACTGTACTAATAAAGAGTCGAAGATTTCAGTAAGATGTAAAATTTAATTCATATTGTTGTCATTTCTTATGTAATTACTACTTTCTTTATATTACTTCGATTCAATTAGAAAAATTTGATGCGAAAAATGAAATTGATATAAATTAGTTTAGATAGAATAATCAATAAAAGGTTAGAAAAATGAGAGAAAGTACACAAATGATAGATTTATGAATGATATTAAAAAATAATGTAGCTTTAGATTGTTTGTTTGAACAACAATTTTGATCTGGTATTAATGATAAATCTTCTTTCATAAAACTTCGATAGACTTGTCGATAATATAACGGTTGTGGACCACGATAACTTTCAAAAAATAATTTATCACGAAAACTTTCAAAATCATAGTCTTCAATTAAAATACGTTGTTTAAATATAGTCCAAATAACATTTTCACTACATGGTGGAGTAGTTAACGATCCTTCATATCGCCAAAAATCAGCTCGATTACTTCCCATAAGTGCAGACAAACTTAGATTAACCATAGCCGAATCATTAACATGTTTTAATTGTTGTGCAATGTCAAAATAATTTTGCCACTGTTTCTCCATGGCAACAGCTCTTGAATTTTTACTTATATTTACTGTATAATTTGTGCTTTGTCGACTTTCCATAAGAAAACTTAATACGGCACGTTGATTTGTTTCAATATGACTGTAAACAAAATGACTTTCACCAGCAGATTTATCACCATTCCTAAATAGATATTTTGAGACTGTCAATTTTCTGTCACAGAATAAATCTGTTAATTAATAGAAAAATGTTTCTTTTTGTACTTTTCAGTGATTTACATTCATTTTGAATAAGGTGAATTAATATTTTCTGAAAAGAATTCTAACCTTACGGGTAAACGCCTATTCTACGGAAGGAATTCAGAAAGAGGAAAATCTAATATTTCACTTTTTTTGATTCAAACTGATGTTCTCGAATTCATATCGCTGCCGAAATTTTTTAACTAAAATCAAAGGATATCATTTGGTCTCTGAGCCACATTAACTAACCGATGTTTTGGGGCTTGGCATTGGTTTACTATTGAGCTCTAACTCAGGCATAGAAAATGTGTAAAAACATATCACAGCAACTGTCACTAAATATATTCTTTTAATATGACTGGGAAATAAAGTGTGTGCGATGAATTCGATAGGAATGTGAATTATTTCGTTTTGTGTGTAGAGAATACGTTCTATTAAATTACTATCTATCTGATTCTACGTTATTGTTTGAATTAATTTCGTCTAATAGAGTTCTTTTATTTCTTTGAATTTTTTTTTGCCATTTTTTATGGTTCTTTTTGACTTTGAGCTTTGATTGTTGAAGTATATGAAGAAAAAGAGTGTACAAATCACTTTTTAGCTCGTCCTGTACATGCACAACAAATGTAACGATGTTTTTTTGATGCTGTTACAGCCTGTAGTGATCGTGCCTAGATTTGTCTACTATGATTACAGTGGCTTCGTCGTATTCAATATTTTAATCGTGTACGGATTGTACTAATACTTTTTATTGTATTTTCGGATTTTGAATGAGTTTGAAATATTGAAATTTAAAATATCTATAGTCATTCAGTCTAGAACTAAATGAATTGATATGTGATGCTTGTTACGTATTTCTTAGTGCTTTAATCAAATACTAAATGGAAATACCAAAAATTTTTCTGTCCCATGCAGATACTTACACTTGATGTTCACTGCCACTATTGTGATTTGGTCCCCAATGAAGATGAAAACCTTGAAACCGATATGTTCCATTTAAACTGCCACCAGTTAATGTTAGTTCAACAGAACCATCAGGCTCTGCTGTTATAACATGGCCATTATTAGTGAGTCTGAAATTGATTTGTTGATTATGAGTCGAGGTAAACTGAAATGTACTAAAATGTCGATAGACTGTACATGCTACTTTAATATTAATTGGTGATTGCATTGTTCCCCCACATGATGGATACATTTCTTTCCAAACATCAGGTCCATGTTTGCCATAATTCCAGTCTGCACTATAAATTGGATTATCCAAGATGAAGAGTAAAGTCGAGAAAAATATTAATAGACAATACATTTATTTATTAGTTATTTATACATTGATAAAACCTAAATTAAAGATGAAATTATATAAATCATAATATGTGAAAACAAGAAATTGAATATTGACAGAATTTGTTGTATTTCGAATTGTAAAAGTTCATTCGATATTTCAGGTATAAATCGAAGTTTTAATACTATCGAAAAGTAAGTAAAAGATCATTTAGGAATCGTACACTTAGAAAATGCTGGCATTGGCTAACAGTATTAGACTTATGTTTATAAGACTTTCATTGATGTACTGACCTAAACATAAATGTGATTCTCAAAACTAAGTAATCTTTATTAAAACATTTATATAATTTCAAAATAATTTTCACTAGAATTCTATTTGAAATGAGTATCTTCGTGTCCAATGCCCTCGCTCGCAAACGATTAAGTGTGAATATTTGACATGGCTTTGTATTATATTCGGATAAAATCGAATTGTATATGTAGAAACTTGATATGTAACTTACAGATGAATGCTGTTTATTGCCTCTATCTATAGTGTCCAGTTTGTTCTATATTTTTGTGTGTTGGATCATATTACTCCATCAACAATCATGAAGATATAAAATTGTAATAATATGCTATGTAAAACACCAAAATAAGATCGTATACAAAGAAATACGATCATATAGAGTTATTTGCGAGCGTGCCAGAATTCCTCTTAAACACGCTTTTATGAAAATTAATAATCGCTATGTAAAAACTTCTATAAAAGGCTATTAGCGTAATCTTTGTGGGATTAAAATGTGAACTACGATATAGCTGCCAGTGCTGATCGTAGACAAATAAAACTTAAATATAAAATTTTAGGTAACCTCCCTCTCCTTGCATAGACAATCATCTTTAATATAATACTATATCTGAACAAAAGCACATCGGCTCTATTAAAAGACCATGCATTAATTAATTAAAAAAACAGAATTTTTCGAATACGTTAATTAATAATCGATTAAATATTGCCGTTTTTCTACCTTTTTTTAGAAGGAAATTGCAGTGCATTGACAATATACGGCAAAGTTTTATACAAAGCAATAAGCTTCCATTGGAAAGTACTCGAAAAATGCTTAGGGTTATCCAAAAGTAGTGGTCCACGTACGTCAGAATTGTAATTCGTCCGGCCAGTTTTTGCCGGCTTTTACCGATTTAATAAATTTTTGCCATGCATATAATTTCTTTGATAAACTATAACGAGAACAAATTCGACTGCCTTTATCAAAAGAATTGAATAACAATGTTTCAAAACTTATTCATTCTTTTTTGTTTGTATATTTATATATATTTCTTTATTTGTTGAATCAAACCAAACTTCACAATGAACAAAGTGTAATCAGATTATGTTAACCTAAATTATTTCTATACATAATTTCATCAGTATTTTGTATGTAAATATATGCTGTAAATTGGTGCGTAAATCTAGCAGAGACATTAATCTTTTCCTGAGATTTCACTGAAAATTTTCTAAATGTGACCTTTGTCAATGAGTTGTTTTATAGATCGGCTTCTTTTGGTACTAGAGAAACAACACAAGTATATCTTTCGAAAATTTCACAATTATACGTAATTCTGACACGATTTTTTCTCTCTAAGATAGTCAAGGATATAGTGGAATTACTTATAGAAAACTAAAAAAAATTTCTGTTTTGTACGAACATTTCGATAAGAATTATTCTTGTTGAAAACTAACTAGTAACATTAGATTATGATGTGTGCGTCTCTTTTAGATTCAACTTTATTAGCATTTAATATGCTGTATTAGAAAAACAAGATATATCACAAGAGGCAGCATGAAAAACTCTATAATTTATATAGAACAATTATAAAAACACGAAAAATGAAAAGTCAAATTTGTCTTTCAACATAAAACAGTCTCGCTTTTACATCATCAATATTCGAATGCTCAGAGATTTAGCCACTTTGAATGCAAAAATTTGGACTCATATTTTCACTATAAATAAAATTCAGTGATCTCTGATTGTAGATACCAGTCCAACATCGATTAGTTAGTCTACAGAATGGACCAAAAGTAATGTTACCTAAAAAAAAATGAATGTCGCTCTTAGAACTTGAGCGAAGTTGCTGATTCTTTTTTATCGATAATAGAGGCGTCTTCTATCTTAATATCCATACGAACAAGCTTAGGAAGAACTTTCATTAAGTATCATTATTGATTTCAACAAGAAAATTTTACTTTTTCACAGATCCTGTTCGTATGTTTATAAAGGTTGAAGAAGCCTCTATCACTGATAAAAAAATCAGCTTCTTTACTCGAGCCCTGAGGAAAATATTCAATCGTAATATCGTCCTGTAAAGACTGTAACTCAACCATTTCTCGATGTTTAATTTAACGCGATCTCTCGTGCGAAAGCCCAACACCGCACCTATTCATA
>JAJEKB010020935.1:516292-543498 GCA_022393335.1 Macrotrachela quadricornifera
TTTCAGCCTGATATTAAATAACTCGACTTGGCTTCAATGAATTCACTTGAAAATTTTAGTCATGACTCCTCATAAGCCTAACAGTTCTTGATAAAATTTTCAGCATCGTAGCTCAAGGTATAGTGGAAATAGAGTCACCAAAAGAGCTCATTATTGCATAGCTTGTCAATCAATGAGATGACAATATTATACGGTAACCTTTTGATTGCGTAGACTACACGTAAGAAACTGCATGTAGCACGTAAAACACAAATGAATTGTAATATTGTAAAACTACTAATAAAATTTTTTTTGACCTCATATTTTCCGTTTATGATCTTTATAACGTGATGATATGATGATTAAGCTACTAATGATCTTAGATAGTCGAAGTTTTCATACTTTTCATCTAGTAGAGAGATTTTTTGCGACTGGTGTATACGTGCCACATTACTTGATGTTTGTTACATGAAGTTTTTATTTTAATATTTTTTCTTAAAAATACAAAATACCTTGATAATCGAAAGGATGTCGTATGCTGACTATCATCTGCTCTAATAATATCAAAAAAATATTAACGAGAAAACATCACAAATCATAACTTCGTTTTCTTTTTGATGAACAATAATACTAGTTTACATAAAAGTAAATAATAACTTGAAATCTAGATTCAACAATAGTTTTGCTGAAAAAATCCTAGAGATATATTAAAACTTTCCATTTCACACGGAAGTAATCGCATGAACATCTTCGAGGTAAAAATGTCTCTGATTTTTCACATTTTAGAACAACTTTACTGCTTTCTACCATCTGAAGAGCTGCATTTTCGAACATTCATCACTAGTATGATGGTGATTAAGGAGATATGATGTAAAAAGAAAAAAAATTATTTTCCTAATCTTAGTTGTGCCGGAACCTTCTCTCCGCTGTCGCTACTAATGAAATCCTAGCGCAGAGTCTACCTTTGATACATCGTCTGAAAGACGTTCTAAAGGTGTTCTTTGGAATAAAGGCATCAAATTTTACTACTTGTGGATATTTGAAATGATTTTATTAAAATCAACGTAATCGTAACATATTTCAGAAAGGATTACTTTGGAATATTGACTATGAAAAATTCTATAGCAAAAACATCTGGATATTGGAATTCTTAAACTTGATAAAAATTTATGTCTAAGAAAATATATGATAATTTCTAATTCAACTTTAGAAAAGACATACCTGTCGAAATTTATATAACAGAATGATTTGCAACATTTTAATTATCTCTCAAGCTAAAACGACATGCATTTCTTTCAAGTCTATTTATTCTTCTAAAAAATTATCAACTTTCTTTTCTATATATTTCATCTGAACTAGATCAAAAAACTGACAAAAAATGAAGTAGAAAGACTTTTTACACAGTTTTTTCACAATATATAAAAAAGTACTATGAAACATTACACCAATTTTTTCTAACTAATACATCATCTTCAAAAAGTCCATTATCCTTTTTCATATTTTCATTTGCATGTAAATATGTTCCATATCCATTCATTCTATCATCTTTCCATTCACCAATATATTCATCTCCATTTTGAAAAAACGCATGTCCTTTACCACAACGTTGATCATTACGATATTCACCAACATACTTTTTCAATCCTGAACTACTAGAAGATGTTTCGAATTCCCCATATCCATTCTTTTTACTATGTAAAAATTCACCTGCAAAACGATCACCATTATCACATAGCATAATACCGTACCCAGACATTTCATTCGATTTAAACTGGCCTGTGTAGTTGTAACAGAGAAAAGTATTGTATAGTGTTCCTAGAAGATTCGAATAAAGTCAAAAGATATCATTGAAAATTCTTTTTTTTTTACAAATTTACACTGAAGGTCTTAAAACAAAATCCAAGTTTAAATAATTTAGCAACTTAGTTTCAAATGTATTCTGTTTATCTAGTTAATTTATTTAAACTGGACCAGCAGTTTAACAATCAGAGTTGGAACTCAACAAGAGTTTAGCATTCGACTGGCTGGTCATCCACTAGCGAAATAAAAATGAAAATATTTTTAAATAAAATAATCTTTCAAAAAAAATTCATTTTTTTTCAGATGAAAAGAAGAATGTGTCATTTGTTTGATAAAGCATTTCAAAAATAAACTTAACAGATAAGTCTTCTGAATTTTTTTCCTAAGAATTCACTGAGGCTTAGCAACTGATAAACCGATGAGTGAATAGTACATGTTTTCCGAAGTGGTATTTTTGAAATGATGCCATGCTAAAAACAAACTTTTAGATGTGCAGTTGCTGACTGCAAATAACGTCATGCAAAATTCAATATCACCTCAACCAAATTCGATATCGTCATCTCATAAATACTTTCAAAAATTCATTGTCTTATTAAAGCCTGATAGGTCTTTTTTCTGGCTCCAAGTTCTGAAGTATGCATTGACCTAAGATCCCAGTTTTTTTTGCTCAAAACTCAACAAAAGAAAATAAAGTATCGCTGATTTTTGCTTACTTCTATAACTAAAGTAATTTCAAATCGTGGAAGAATGGAAAGTTTCCTTTTTGAATAAAATCAAAAAAATTTATTCTTTTAAACCTAAATCTGAATTTTTCCACCCAACACACTCAGTTTTTCGTTCTTCTTAGAAAGATTTCTCATATCCTACCACAATATATCTTCACTATTTTGCCAATAATTCTTTGCAAACGATATGTTTTTCGTATTGATCTAACAGGTTTTTTTGGAAAAGTTAATTTGCTAAATAAAAAAGCGTCTCAACTGGATGTTAACTTTTATTTATTATGTTAGAACGCAATTTATCAATGTCTTTTATAGATCAAGGATTTTTAACGAAATATTTGACGTTTTATTTTAGTTGTTGTACTCTCTTGGATCAAGTTTCTAAAATTAACATTTAAATTTGTAAACTTATTTTGAGTATTGATTTTCCTATGAGATAAGAATTTTTCGAAACTAGAAAAACATAGTGTAAAAACTCGGATTTTATTAGGAATAACTCAACCGATATTTTTCGACGTTAGATTCAGTCAAAAAATAAGTAGAAAGATTGAATTCGATGGCTTTTCGAATTATTTTCAGCCTAAAACTTCGGTTAAGACACATACCTTGTCCATGTTTTTGATTGAATTTCCAGTCACCACTGTATTGTATTGTTTGTTGAGGATATTCTTTTAACTGTTCTGTACATGTTCCATGTCCATGTCTGAAACCATTCATCATCTGTCCTTCATACCAACATTCATTTTCGTTTGTAAATTTCGTTTCATTTTCACAATCTCCACGAGTTTTCTGTTTATCAATTAATGATTTAATTAAATGATTTGGTCTCAATTCAGTTGATTTCAATGTTTGACGTGTTATTGGACTAGTATTATGATGATTTTGAATCCATTGTAGAATAGCTCCACGTTCATATGTATGACCATCTTCAGCAACAACGGGATCAATAAATGGTTCAAGAGTAATTGGACAGAGAAGAATATCTTCTATTGATTCGAACGGAGTAGTGATAGTTGTAGTCATTCTATCAAATCTAAAAAGCAAATAGATTAAAAAAATAAAGTAATTTGAGAATAAGATATAAACGAAATACTCTAGAAGTTTTTTCAAAGAAATGTGATGGTAAAACCATTAATATTTATTGTATTGACGTCGATAGTTAGTCAACTGTAAGTATCATGACGATAATGACTCATTATCATAATGACGCCATACAACTAAGTGTAAAAAAAAAAGTTTAGCGATGTAAAGAAATAGACAAAATATTTTTGTTATAGAAAGGAAGAGAAAAAAAAATGAATCAGATGTTTTTCGTAGTATTGTATTACAGCGTCTCGTTCGTTCTTGCCAATTCTTTCCTTCATTGTTAGTGTTACTACTACAGCAATTGATTATGTAGGTGGAAAAGAAAAGAAAAATATGGATATTTCTCTTTCTTTTAAGTGTCTTTTCTTATTTTTGTGTCAACAGAAGATAACGTATAAGGCAACACCAAATTTTTCTCCATGGCTTCTTATGCGTACATAAGAATGAAAGAAAAAAAAATGACGTCGATAATGAAAGAAAGGTGAAAAACAAAGTTGACAGTCTAACTGTTTATCGGCAAAATGTTGTTTCGAACATCATGTAGGTTGAGAATTAAAGTTGAAATTAGTCTGTTTTATACTCATTGATAAAGTGCGCAACACTATTGCAAATGATATAGATGCATCATACATTTTATTCACCCTCACATTTTCTTGCGAAATCTTCTTTTATCTGAAAGTTTAAATTCAGTTTCAATTCAGTTCCTGGGATTATTCTTGATTGGCAACTCTTTATTTGCTGCAACTGTGTTCCATATAAAACTCATATTAGTGTATGACAAAATCTAACTCCTAAAATGTTGATAAAAATATTTCTTTTGATTTGAATACAACTATACGCATTCCTATTAAAATAATGTTCAAAGATGTAACATATGTATACATTTTCAGTTGTTATAGACAATAGAAATTACACTGAATAAAAAAGTTTTGATCAGTATCACACGCAACTCAAGGAAACACAACAAGTGTCCAATATTTAAAATCTAAGCTTTGTTCATTCTTAAATTCCATATAAAGTTATTAAGATTGAATTATTTCAATTATTATCATGCTGAAAAAAAGCATCATAGGGTAATCTGGCAAAATTAATCATCGCGTATTTTATTTGTAGCCATCAATTTTAAATTTTGAAGGTGTTTTATTCATTTCAAATTTCTTTTTTTTGATAAAGAAAAACGAGGTTTTTAGTTTTTTTTCTCAATAATAAGTATAAATATTATTAACCTTCATCAATCAGTTTTTAGTGATCTTATGAAATTCTCATGATTTTCGTAAATTTTATATCGAAACTATAACAAAGTGATATTCTAAATGATTGAACGGGCATAAAAATTAATCATATGTTTGAATTTTATTGATTAAAATGGATGTTTTCATGAAATAAGTACCATGAAAATGACTTTTAGTCCATGTTATGAATGATTGTTTCAAATATAGTACCTGTCAATATTGATAATAAGCAAAATATTTCATTGAAATTAAAGAGTAAATTGTTGAGAAAGAAATTAACTGAATGATTTTTGTTTGAAACAATTCTTCACTTTTATTTTAATATGTTTTGTAAAAGACAAAAAAATAATTATTCAAATAAATAAAACTATAAACTTTCGGATACTAAATTACCTTAAAGTATTTTGAAGTATCCTGTTACCAAAAATGCAGCATACTGATGATCGAACCTAATCTTTGACTTTTTTTTTATTTTCGTTTTCCTCAAAAAACAGTTTATGACCTTTTACAGATTTTATTTTATTTATTTTTTCCAATTCTGAAAACTTAAGCAAGTCAACTTTGGAGATCTGATCGAATTTGAATTGATGGGATCTCAATCAGATTACTTCAGAGGAGTCCACTCTCAATTTGCGATCAAGATTGACATGTTCTCGCCTAATAAGTAATCAAGATTTAATCTAGAAAAACAAAAAAATTAGTGTTTTATGTTTTGTCGAGTTGTTTATACAAAGCTGCGTGTACAAAAGAAAACGGCGAATGAACAATCATCACATAGAACACGAGAAATCTAAGGTATATTGTAGAACTTTCCTCAGTAAAATTACAGATACGGGTACTCATATAAGTGCTTGCTCAATACACACACACTACTATGGGTACTCCATGCAGTATCGATATTAATAGAATTACTGAGGATTTTCCGAGTATCCATATCGGATACTTTGGTGAGGCTTTCTTAGTACCTGAATATCATGAACTTAGTATTTTCTCTAGAGAACATTGATTTAAAATTTTTCTTCATTTACAAGTCATTATATAGCCAAAACATTCATTTTGTTTTAATATTTAAATTATTAACAAGATATTTTGTAAATCGAAGAATGAATAAAAATTTATCAAACCATTAATTTTTTTCATCTGTTAATTTTCATATTGATTTTTATACGGTGTTTAACTATGACAGTTAGCTACCAACAGCATATTTATTATACAGAATGTTTCAAAAACCCGATCAAAAAAGAAATATGAACATCTCTTAAACTGTTCAAGCAATTTATGTAAAGTTTTTACAGCTTCATCTCCTATTCATTAAATTTCTTGGTTATTATGCCCAAAATTTCTCGCGAAATAACGTTTTTGACAGAGAACACCAGTGAAAGTTTTTCATTTGTGCTATTGTGACTCTAATAAAACGAAGCATTAATTCAAAAAAATGTACGATTGTCAACCTGTCCAATGTCAAAGTTTAATGTTCCTTAATGGAATAAGATATACGCAAGAAACAATGAGCAAGTTTATGATACGTGTTTGAATCTTTCTTTTTATTAAGCTTCAACACAACAATAGAAATATTGTAGTAATCTAGAAATGAATGAAAAATCATTTGTCGTGAATATATATATATAATTATAGTTTATGTAAAAACAGCGATAGACAAAATAGACAGGATTAAAAATGAGATGAAAGAAAAAAAAAATAACCAACGATCAACGCAATCTTTTTTCTTGATTTTCCAGTTGAGTTCGAAGTGTTGCTGAAATTTCTTTGTTCTGAAGGATATGCAATTCTTTTATTGTCTGCATATAATGAAAATGAATATATGAGATAAAAAGAAAATAGTAATTACTGTATTTGTTTTTAAAACATCAACAAGTCTTTGTATGCCTTCATCTCCAATTTGATTACCGGCAAGACTTAATGTGGTAAGTGTCTTGGCACAGAAATGAACACATATATATATAAGAAAACTGAACAAAAACAAGAATTACTTTATTTTGTTGCAAAGCATCAGCGAAGTATTGTGCACCTTCGTTACCAATATGATTTGTGTTTAGACCTAATTCAGTGAGTGTCTGTATAAAAGAAAAAAATAGAATATGAGACAATAAGACAAAATATAAATTAACTATATTGGTTCGTAAAGCGTCAGCAAGATGTTGTGCTCCAACATTTCCAATTTGATTGCTCCAAAGATCCAGCGAAGTAAGAATCTGCATGAAAAGATTGAGAATATGAAAGAGATGAAGTAAAAAAGTAGATCACCTTGTTATATCGTAGAAAGTCGCCAATGCGTTTTGCTCCTGTAGCTTTAATTTGATTGTTGCCGAGATATAGCGTAGTGATTCTCTATATGTAGAAGAAAACTGTTTAGTAGATGCGGTTATCATTCAATGAATATTTCTTTTATGATCTCATTTTTAATCATGCTCACAAGCATCTTTTGCACAAAAAAATTAATCATTCATGGGTACGAAATAAAATTTTTTAATTAAATCACTATAAGACAATGTAAAATAATCTTGAAAAAAGTGCTGTTGGTGGAAAGAATAATTCAATAATATATTCTGAATTTCAGTCTGTAACTGTTCTGTACGGAGAAATGAGTAGAATATGTATAAATTTTTATGTAAGAAAACGCAATATTCATGTGATGGCAAGAGTTTTAAAATGAATTACCTTATTGCTACTAGGTATGATTTATCTGAGAAGATGGTTTGCCTAAAATTCTTCATCGTCATGCTCGGTTTTTTCTAGACATCTCAATCTTACAGAAAAAGTGTCTATTTAAAAAACAAATTAAAAATAACGATGTAGTGCTTCGAATTGCTATACCAAATGCCTTAAAAATGGTAAAAGTTTAAAATCATAACTTTCTAATATAGCTAACTGGAATGCGGATATGAAATTTAAAAAAAATAAATTTAGAACAATTCATTGGTTTCTGTTGGAATACTAATATGCCGCAATTGAGTCAGTCTATTAAGAGATCTTTTTATTCTGTTCATCTATTACGATCACTATTAAGCTCAAAGGTTTATATGTAAATAAATAAAATAAATATCTTTTAAAGTGAATAACTCAAATACGTATATTCATTAGTTTAGTAATGAAGATAAAAATATATTCGTACCATATTTGTTCTTAATGCTTGAGCAACAATTATTGTGTCAAAATCATCCAATCCTTGATTGTTTAAATTTAGAATCGGATTTGTTTCTTGTTGTGAGACGAGTTGTTGAAGCTGAGAATTCTCATATGGTTGTTGTTCTATTATGCGTACATTCTCGAGTGATTGTTTCAACATTGCTTCGCATTGCTCAAGACCCTCAACAATGAGCTCATTCAATATAGGAGGTTTTAAATCAGACCACTCTTCAGCCATTCTCGCCAAGTATTGTTCATGGCTTTCATAGTCTCGCAATACCGTTAAAAAATCTCCGGTTGCAATTCTCTGATTAAATAACACATGTCTTTCCCTCATGCTTTTCCATTTGCTTATGAATTTGTCTTGATATTCTTCAATCTTTTTCTTATTCTGTACATCAGTATCTGATAGTTTTTCATATACTAGTTTTTCACGATCATCGATCATCTGGCGTAAAGATACGAATCTTTCAGCAATATTAGATTTTTTTGCCTTAGATTGTTCTTCATATTTCGTAGATATGTCATTTAATTCGTTCTCAGGATTTGTTGATAATGGATGCCTTATGTAACTATTTTTTATCTAAAACAGACAGCATAAACCATTCACTAATAATAATGAGAAGATTGCTGACTTACTCGATCAGCTATTTCCTTTACAGCATCTGTAATTAATTCACACTTATGGTGTGGTTGCTTTGCAACTAAGCAAATTGAACAATAAGGTGTCTTATTTTCTCTACACCAAAATTCTACTTCCTTTGTAGGATGATCTGAACAAGTGACTATTTTAGGTGGCCGAGATTCGCTTGATTGATGATCAGAAAGTGCCGGTTGTTTATGTAAATTTTCATAACATTCTGAGCAAAAGCCCTTATTACGACAATCTCTACACCAAAGAGTAGCAGTACGTGTTGCACAATTAAAACATTTAGTGTCACCTAGAAGTGTAAGAGAATATGTGCAAAAATAAATGATTCACTCATCGACAACAATATATGGACTGAATTACATAAAATGTCAGAATACATATTTATGTAGAGAAATACAAGAAGTATATGCTTGTTTACTAGAATTTATGTATTATATTCTATTCGTTCTGAGACGTTAATGGCAATTTGATTGTACTGTGCACATAAAAGTAATTCTACTTTACCTGCATTTTTTGATACTATGTCAACTATATCACGAATAACAAGGTTAATTGGAAGGGAATCTATTTTTGAGCTTGCGATATTGGTTCCGTCACGTAAAGGACACTGAAACTGACGTTGATTTTTGGATGCTACTTCTTTGATGCATTTCAAGCAAAATGTATGCGAACAGGGTAACACACGAGGATCAGAAAAATGGTCTAGGCATAATGGACATTTGATAACATCTTCAACTTGTTCTTTTAGGTCTTCATCAGTTGTGATAGCTGACATATTGATAGTTGGATGTCGATCTACAACAAGACAAAAAAACAAAAAGTCAAATAGCTTAGCAGAACTTCATACATGTAGAACTTGAAGACTCTACTCGAGTATTCGAGTTTTCGACTATTGACAGTTTTGAGAGAATAGCAGGCGAAACCATGCAGCATCGGGTGAGACTCCTCATCATTGCAGGATGTGGTGAGGGGCTCAGCACTATAGCGTCAGGTGATGGGTTACTACACTGCAATATCACCTCAGGGCAGCCCACACCGCAGTATCATATGAGGGTGTCCAATACCGCTACATCAGGCGAGAGAGCCTTCAACACTGCATCAGGTGAGAGTACCCTACATTGTATCCTCAGGTGGGAGGCCTCACACCGCAGCATCAAATGAGAGTGCCCAATACCACAGCTTCAGGTGAGGAAGCTGGAATACCGCTGGGCAAGATGAGGATGAAAGGCATCCATTGTAAACGTTAGTGCGAAACCTCATAGAACTATGGCATAGTAAGGGTACCCATTTTGAGACGAACTAACTTCGTGGGCTGGGAGTGACGCTTAGATTGAGAGTGGAAGGCTTTGAAGTAGGCCATGTCGAGTTTAACCAAGATGTTAGTGGGCTGTCCTCTTAACCCTTTTTACGTCCAATGAGGTTCCACGTCCCTTACGACCTCTTAACTCCTCACTCCGGCTCAACTCTGTGGAGTTTGACAGATTCTCTCTCAAAGCTTTCTACCCACATTCTCAGTTTCACTCCTAGCCTGCGAAGTTAGATCGCCTCAAAATGGTTGCCCTTACCATGCCCTAGTTCTGTGACGTTGCGCATTGACATTTTCAATGGGTTCATCTTGCCCGCTGGAGTTGGGCGCCCTCACGTGATCCTGTAGTATTCGGCTTCCTCACCTAATGCTGTGGTATTGGGCACTCTCATAAGATGCTGCTGCGTAAGGCCTCCAAACTGATATATCGGTGTTAGGTACTTTAACCTAATACTGCGATGTTGCACCTCCTCATCCGATGCTACGATATTGTGCACCCTCACGTGAGGCTGCGGTATAGGGCACCTTCACCTGATGCTGCATAGTTTCACCTGCTGCTCCCTCAAAACTGCCAATATTTGGATAGTTGAGAACTCGAATACTCGAATATTAAAGTATTCAATAGTTAAGTAGTCGAAAAGCTGAATGCGCGACTATTAAAAGTTTAAAACTCGAGTAAAGTTTTAATACTCGAACCGAGTTAACGAGTTCTACACTACTGTTGAAACCTAGCCATATATTCAGAAAGAGAAAATTTCGATGCATTTTCCTATACTAAAAACTCAACTTTGATTTATTTTTGAAAAATCGACTTTTCTAAAAGAGGGGCCTGGGCCTCCCCTTAAAGTACAATATAAACTGAGTTGGCAAACTTTCGAATGAAAACTTTCATTATTATAGTTAGTATCAAAAAATCCCTTTTTATTCTATCTTATATCGAAATACTTTAGTTCTTCTTACTTTTAACGAAAATGAACTGTTTCTGATAATGATTTCCAACTTGAAATTATTTATTTTTGTGTTGTTCGAAGATTTGTAATCTATTCACGAAAAGAAAAAGCTATTTTTACCAAAAAACTTTCGTTTGTTAATGTTAGGCGTCATAGAAGTGTTCTCATTGCATGAAAGTCATGACGAATAGAGAACACATCTGAATCGATTATTATAAATTCCAAGTTCAAACAATTATTTTTTTCGTTTCTGTTAATGTAGGCAACAGCAAAATAAAATGTTAGAATGTTTTTACATAGAACAATTGCTGCACATTAAGGTACAAATGAAGAAACTTATTGAATCATCTGTAACCATTTTTACTCTATGGAATTCTTATATTGCATATTGTTTATGTTTCTGTTTTAATCATACAGAAGAATGCATACGATTTATCTCAAATTGAATATCTGAAAAATACATTAAAAAGATCATTAATATATATCAATGTTACATCTAGAGTAAATGAGATATAACTAATTAATGCATTTGTTATTCTTGTAGAAACACAAAACAGATTCTTTACATTACATGAATCATTCAAATTAATAAATTGAAAAT
Source organism: Macrotrachela quadricornifera (assembly GCA_022393335.1). NCBI lineage: Eukaryota > Metazoa > Rotifera > Eurotatoria > Philodinida > Philodinidae > Macrotrachela > Macrotrachela quadricornifera. The sequence continues at coordinate 527,768 of JAJEKB010020935.1, forward strand.
AAGGCTGCACTATATTGTTTGTCATTGCTATGGAAAGAAAATGTTTGTACACGTAATGTATTACTTTTTACATAGCAACTACAATGTATAATTAAATAAATGCGAGAAAGAATTGAAAAAAGATGCAATTGGCCTTTTCGAAGTATACAAAAAGAAATACAATATGAAAACGTCATGTAAGTATTGCAAAGCTGATTCAACAATTGTTGCTTGATGATACTTGAGTAAATATTTTTACGCCTAAATAACATATTAAAATATGCGATTTTACATATTCGTGTTTTTAAAATAAACAAACTGCTTAAAGAAAATTAACAATTGCATACTATAATATTTTTTAAAAAATTTTCATGATGATTTCAGAACTGTTTCGATTTTATTCTTATCTTACATCATTATCATATTGGTTAGAATTTATTATCTTTGAATCTGTTTCAAACTGCAGTATTTAAGTCTCCTCATTCTTTATTTAATTTTTTCGAATTTAAACAACGAGAAAAAAATTTGTATAGTGGCAGCGTAGATAAAAAATGAATAACTATTATAATTCATTGGTTCCAAATATTTCTGTGATTTAATCGTTTTGATAAATCGTCAATTTTTTTAGAGATTTTAAATACATGGGATTGGCACTAAGAAATGAAGATCAAAACATTAAAAAATAAGATAAATTATCGTTCTTTTTTACTTTTAATGGTATAAAAATTTGGGATCTTGTTTGTCATATACCATCATTTTTCAACAATTTCAAAGCAGACTATTATTTAAATAAAATCTTGTCTACTCTTCTGGTGGCCAAATTTTTGCCTTGTTTTCGAAAATGGTGTCAAAGGGATCTTTGTCATTGGACCTGCTGCCTCACATGAACTCAGCCATATAGGTTTTGATGAAATTTGGGTTAGTGCTAAATCGATTTTTGTTATCTAACTTTATTGGATGCCAAGTATTCTCAATGGTTCGTGTGTCAGCCAGCATCAGAGGATCCATAAAATTGTACTTATGATTCATTGTAAGTTCTTCAGTAATCATAGATTATCCTTGTTTCTGATCGAATTCTTGCATGGATGGTGGGCATAAGAGTAATAGTACGTCGATTCGAAATGGACACAGGAAAACAATCCTTTGTTTTACGACAAATCCCTCCGAAGGTCCCATTGCTGAGGATGAACTCAACCAGTCTGAAGTCCCGGCAATATATACATTAGATAATCTTGTAGTGAGGCAATCGGGATCCTTTCCACCAATTTCCTACATGCAACCGAATTTCCTGTCAGCAATTCTTCTTCATACAAGTCCAAGATAGTCGTTTCATATTGAGTCTCATGAAATGACCGTTTTTGTATGTTTCCTGCAAGAAGGCAATGGCGTCTTCTTCAGTTCGAATGTTTCGCATTAGCTCAATGAAACGGAATTTTTAGCTGTTTTCTCTCTTTTTAATTGAACTCAAATGGTAACTATATATAGTCATAGCCAACGGAAAAATCCATGAAATAGAAAATTTCCTCTATATGCTAAGCATAGAAAAGGAAAAAGCCAACAACGAGAACGAAAAAGTAGGAAAAATTATTAATAAAGTTTTTTTAAAAATGATGGTGATTAAACATGGAAGATGTTAGAAATATTAATAAACAATTTTAGAATTTTATTCTAGTTTTCAAAATTTTCTACCAAGTAATAATGAATGATTATTCGATAAAAAATAATAATTGAATTTAGATAATTTATATTCGACAGTCTACTTCGACTTTTCAATTATGTATTATATTTGTTCTAATTCAAATCTTGAATATTATATAATTTAAATACAAAAGTTTATTGATATTTTCAATAACTATTTGAGACACGATTTAAAATAAAAAAATTTGTATTCATCATTATTTTTCATGATATGGTGCATAATGTTTACAAGTAGATTTATGTCGATGATTTCCATCTTGTCTTATTGGTTTAAAATTAGCTAAACATGACCAACAAAATTCATAATGACATTTAATACAAGTCATATGATCACATCCATCATTTTTTTCTATTTGATATGGACAATTTGGACATTTTTTAAAATTATTAACAATCCATCTTCGACTGGATTCATATTTAGGATCAATTTTTTTTTAATATTCTTTACATGTTAATCCTTTATGCCATTGAACTTTATGAGTAAAACATGTTTTTTGATAACAATTAAAACAAGTAACGATATTATTTAATATTCCACCTTCATTTAATTGTCCACAACCACATAAAGGATTTGAACACCAAATAAATTCATCCATTTGTTCTAATTGTCGATGTATTATATATCATTCATATCTTTCAATAAGTTTATTATCATCATTTATAAAAAGAATATTTTTTACTGTATTATAATCAAATTTAACATTACATTGATATTCAGGACAATAAATATCATCAGTAAATGTTATTTCGAATGTTTTTTGAACATGATTAAAAAGACAAGAATTACATACTAATCGATCTATATGATGACATTTATTTGGAAAATTTAAATAAAATTCATTTAAATTTTTATCATTATAACATACTACACATGATTTTTGTTTATTCTTCATTGATATTGATATTGATCCAGGTAAGAAAATTCTTTTATTTATTTATAGAATATATAAATTTGACTTTCCTAATGCTTCACTGAAAGTGAGTACTCATTATAACTTATAATTATTGTTAGTATTGTTTGAGAAATAATGTGTTTCAGAATTACTTTCAGATACGAAATAAAAATGTTTATTGAGTATCAAATGGATGACGAAGTTTGAATAGAAAAATTTTGGATTTAACTGACTTTAGTGAAATAGAACATTCTATTTTAAATCAATAATTATTCTTCAATCAGAACAGATATTATAACAATTTTTCGAATATTTTTGTTTTGTATTAATGTGGTTAAATGTTTGATTACTGACCTGTAAGATATGATGAGAAGTTATTTAAATAAAACTTCCGCATCTGTTTTCGCCATTTTGAATTTCAAACCTTTTTGTTATCTATCTGATTATCAAATAGATAGCATAACAATAGCAGCTACTTTGTCCATTTTCTTCCTTTCTTTGACGGACAAATTAATATAGCATCTGTTCTTATTATAACGAATAATCAATAATTTGAAATAGGAAATTACTTTCCAGACTAATATTACGAATCAATATTTAAATTTCTTATAAAAAAAACTCACCTATCATATTCTACGAATTCATCTGTTATTGATAAATTTGAAGAAATTCTAGTTGATTTTGTTCTTTGTAAAAGATTAATTCCAATACAAAAACATAAAATTCCATTTTGATTAAGTGCATTATGATTCTCTACTGTATCCCAACGAACAATATAAAGAATAATAATACATATGATCACAATAAGAATATATCCAATAGAAAATACACTATCATTATTATTAATAGTTATTGATTGATATAAATAAAAAGCAAATAAAGAAATAATAAATGATGATATAATCCATCGAATAAAAAGTATTATATGAATTATTTTTAAATAAGAATCTTCTATTTCAATTTCTAATTGATTTAAATTAAAATTAACAAATTTTAATGGAACTATTACATTAGCTTGAGATTTTATATATTCATTTTGTTTGCTTAAATCAATCCAAAAATTTTCATTATAAAAAAGATTATTCAATTTAAAAACTAATAATAAACCAAAAATAATTTTTCGTCCAGTACGAATTAAATATTTATTTAAATATCGATTAAGACTAATATTAATAAGAATAAAAAGTAATAAATCACCAATAACAAACAATTGTCTTTTATATCTACAATCAGATTTTCGACGTATAAAATCAATATTTATTATTAAACGAATTAAAGCAAGTATTAAAGAAAGTATAAATGGTTTAAATATCTGCTTTACTTCTATATTAATATTACTATATTTAATTTTATATTGATAAATAAAAAGTAAATTAATGAAATCACTTAAAATTGGAATTAATTCAAAATATTTTAAAAATGTTATATAGATTATAAATGTACCATAACCAGATGTTCTCATTAAATTTCCCATTAAGAAAATAAATAAAGATAATCCTGTTAATATAATACAAGTTAATGTTGATGATGTTAATGATGATTGAATATGTTCCAATAATGTTATTTTTGAAAAAAATTCTACATTATAATTTAATAATATTTCAAATATAATCGTACTAAAATAACTTATTAATAATATAATTATTGTTTGTATATATATCATTAGTAATTTTAAAGATTAATTTACAGATATATTGACATTTTTTTAAAAATTACCAATAAATTTTTATTTATAAATAATAATAATATGCGAATCAGTATTTTTTATACCTGAAAAAAAAAATAAACGACATTATATTGACTCATTAATAAAATATGATTAATAAAGTTGGAAAATACCAACTGTAATTAATATTGAAGATTTCTTTGGTAAATAATATAACTTATTTAACTTTAATTTAATATCTTTTTTTTTTTGTTCTTATATAAAATTAATAAAAAAAGTAAACATCATGGTATACACTGATGGGCTCATGTGGATATTGAAACAAAAAAAAATAAAATGACACATTTTTTATACACTTTTTTTATTTGACAAAATTATTATTAAAGATATTTTATAAATTTAATAAAGATAGTTTTAGACATTTATATTAAATATTTAAATTCGAAAATTTTATGATTTTGTTTGTATAAGTGACTTCTTTTTTTAGTCTTGTACTTTTCCTTCTTTACTATTCGTATTCTTTCGTTCTATGGGTTATTTCACTATGTTATTACACATAATATATAACTGATCATGTCTATTATATATTCATTGGTTGTTTTTATCGATTTCATCTATTTTCTTTCTTCTATTAGTCATTACTTTTGGCACGTTATTTCTATTTTTTTTTACCTATTCTACACATTCAATATAATTACATTCTCTTTCTTGCTTGATCAAACTTCAACGCATGGCCTTTTTGTACATTCTCTTCTATGTTGTGATTTACTCCCTTTCATTATACCATATTATATATAGAGTTTTTTAAAGTTAATCTATATAATTCCAATTTATATCAAACTAATATTTTTTAAATGACAAAGTAAGACTGTAAAATTTTTTTTCATAGAGATAAATTTTACATATATATAATTCAAAATTATTATGCTTGACTAGAATATAAAGATCAGTCATTTTTTAATTGCAAAAGTATACCATTTGGCGTTTAGATCGACAATATCTTGTACTATTGTTTTAATATGTCAGTATAAAAAGACGCGTAATGATGTTGAGGATACTCCTCTCTTTTTAAAAAAAATTAAAAGTATTTTTTTGAACGATCTCAATCCGACCTGCTGTTGTTTTTTATTTGAATTTTGCAAAAAAGCTGATATGTCAAAATTTTCCTTTCTAATAAGTACTGATAGAAAATTTTCATAATAGACAGTTTATAGAATCGCTAAAAAAATGAACTTTCGATTTTTCAAAATTATTTTGAGTTTGACTCAAAACCAGTTTTTCATGCGTAGCGCTCAATTGTGTCATGAACAACCACCCTTTAGTTTTATTCGACCGAAGTGGAACCTTTACCACAGATTTATGGAACTATTCTTCAGAGATAAAATCGCCCGTTTTCATTTTGACTTCTCGATTTATATTTATAAAATTCACAAGGGCCAGAACATTAATCTTGATTTATCAATTATTGTTCAGCATGATATGGCAATTTTATGGACTTGATTCTTTTAGAATTGAAAAAAGACTGTTTTTTGTATTCTAGTCAAAAGTGATTATTTTGAACAGTATATCTAAAGATGTTCTGTATCAATAAAAACTTCATAGTAATACCCATTATTTAGATTAAAAAAAACCCTAGGTGATGAAGTTTGATAAATAGTGAAGTTATATGAATCTACTTTTTGAATAGTCTGTATTTTTCTTTCACACATTCCGATATTACCATATCTAATGTATTGTTTAGAATTGATATATTGATACTGATTGTTTTAGAATATACGGTGTATATATTAAATAATATTTGACTTTAAATACAATTCAATAACTTCTTGAAGTGAAGCTATTTAACAGTATGTATTGTCAACTTGTTTTGAATATGCAGCGCATATACCGAATTAGTTGATTTAGTTCATGATTAATTGTTGTTTGAGAATACAATTAGATCTACGGATTTTATTGCGTTGAGTTTCAGGAATAGATAGCACTCGTTGAAATTAAATAAAACAACGTAGTAATTATTATATTCTGTAAAAAAGTGGTAGAACCGCCCAAGAGTTTATTCGAATTAGACCGATATTTTTAATTCATTTATAAATTCTGAAACTTTAAAATGAAAATTTCTGTTAAGAATATCAACATTTTTTGTTGAATCTAACTGAAGAACTTGTAGGACAAGAAACAAATATTATCTTGTTTTGTTTATTCACATTCTTATTCTGACAGATTAACCGCTAACTATCAATAATAAAGATTTATGGATAAAAACATCAACTTTTGACTTCATCTGATATTTCATATGCACTACTACAAATATTGAGATTAGAATACATTCAGACTAACAATTTTGTCCTGATCTTATAGTAGAATCTGTCGAATCCGAAACCAAGGTTACCAAATCAAAATTTGAAAAACTAGGAAGTTCTTTCGAGATCAATATAGTCGTCTACAATTTCTTTTATAGAAAAGTGAAAATTTTTTTTTCGCGAAAGTACTTGTTATCCCTCTGTTATCAACTAAGGAATAGCAAACGCTTTCTCTAAGTGACATGTAAGAAAAAAGAAATATTATATTACTAGTTATTTAACAGCCCATAATTAAGTTATACCAACAAAATTTACTTGAAAATAGATCCAAACGTGACAAAAGATTAGTCGTGGATATGCACTAGAAAAAGCTTAAGAGGATATCAGCTCAAGTTGAGATATCAGCGTTTGCCTGTATGAAGATCTCAACTAGAGTAGTTCATCTACAAAGTTTCAAAATTTTTGAACTAAGCATTTCCAAGATATAATGTTTTCAAAATATTCATACATACAACAATATCTGTAAAAAAAACTGTTAATGTTAACAAACTCATATCTTGAGAATGATTGATCCAAAAATTCTGAAACTTTGATTTTATAGGAAAACTATAGTAACAAGCTGATATCTCGACTTGGGCTCATACCTTCTACTTTTGAGACCGATTTGATAGGCTTTATTTGTCAAAGAGTAGATCAGATCAATAGCTCTTATTCGAACTGTTATTTCAAAATTTATTATAAGAAAGAATTCATCGATTGATTTTTTTCCCTACTATTTTTAGATGTTCTTTTAAAAAGAATCATATGTAAATAGGTTGGCGATTTTGCATGTCAGACGATTGTTTTTTTCCTCATGACGAAAAAGAAAAACAACAATATTATTGCAAAATATTCTTGTATTTTGATAAGAAAGAAAAAAAAAATTTTTTTCATCTTAATCTTATATATATTCTTTTCATTCTTTTTAAAAAACACTTTCATTTTTTCTTTTATACAAAAAAAAAAAAAATTCTTACTTACAGTATAATGGATAAAAGTAATGATGAAAAAAAATTAAAACAATGCTTACAATTAATAATTGATACTATTAATGAAAAAAATACAATAGATGATTTTAAAATAAAATTAAAAAATTTATTAGAAAAATATTTATCATCATTATCATCTCAATGTCGAAATTATCTTTTAAATATATTATATCAATATAATTATAATGATCAAGAAAAAACATTTACAAATTCTTTTACAATATCATTATTAAATACATTTTTATATGATATTCAAGGTATATTAGTTTCTCTTGATGCATTTCAAGGTGCATGGAATGGTAATGAATTAATTGTAAAAAATTTTATTGAAAAATATTCAAAATTTAAAAATAAATCTGGTCTTTATGGTACAACACTTTTATATTCTGCAGCACGAAATAATCATTTTAATTTAGTTAAATATCTTATTGAAATAGGTAATTGTTCAATAAATATAAAAAATGAAGAATATCTTGAAAAAGGTCAACATTCAACATTTAATCCAACAATTGGTTCAACACCATTACATGCTGCTTGTTATCAAGGACATTTTAATATTGTTTATTATTTAATTGAACATGGTGGTGATTATTTTATATTAAATAATGCAAATGAAACACCAATTGATAATGGACAAACAAATGATAAAATAAAAAAATTTTTTCAAAATTTTCTTATTTTTAATTATTTAATTGAATCAATTAAACGTCCAAATAAAACAATTTTAGAAGAAATTGAACAAAATAAAAATAATATTATTGATTGTTTTTGGGAATATAAATTATTAAATAATGATCAATGGTTTGTATTTTCACCTAAATTATCATCTGAACTTCATCAAAATTTACTTAATAAACAATTTCAAAATGAAATTTTTTTAAAAACATCTCGAGATACTTCTCATATATCATTTATAAAATTTTTACGTACAAAAAAAAATCCTGATGAAACAGAAAATTATTCTTGGATTCGTTGTAGAGGTTCATCATTAAGAAATTTTCATTTATATTCTCAATGGCAATTTATGTTTATTAAACATCCAACAGGTATAACTAATTCTTTATCATCAATACAAATATTTGATATGAATACAACTAATATACAAATTAATTCATGGTATAATTTAAATAATAAAATAAATATTTTATTTGAAACAGCAATGAATTATAGACGAAAATATTTAAATATTTGTTTTGAATTTCTTAATAATGAAAAATTAACATTTGATCTTGAAAATTTTACATTTATAAATCAACAAAATACAATTGAAGGTTATTTAAGATGGATACCTAAAATAATATCGAATAGTATTGGATCATCATCAATTAATTCTGATATTACATTAGTAACAACAACATATTTAAAACAAGCACAAATTAATGGAAATATTTCAATAGATGAAATTAATCAACAATATAATTTGAAATATGAAAATGTTTTTAATAATGATGATTTAGATTTTTCAAATAAGGTTAGCAAGTTTTCAATAGATCAAAATATGAGAGATAGTAATAATGATAATTTATTTTAATTATAGTCGGAAAGATGTTTTTTTTCGAAGAAAAGCGAAAGAAATCATGAATCTCATTTTGAATAAAGATTTTTGTAGCTGAAGTTTAGGCTTGATAAATAGGGTTCGGCATGGACATACATGTTAAACTCGTAAAGTTGTTCCAACTATTCAACTTTTAAATTCAACTACTACTACGTGATAGATTAAGGATGCTATTCTAGGATGCTGTCTGCAGGATGCTAGAAGCAATCCACACAGTGAGGACGCTATGAGAGTGGGTGTGAGGGTAACTGAATAGTTGGAACGACTTAACGAGTTCTACACTACTGCATATTAATCTAAACAATATTTTGTTTTTTTTTTCAAAGCCGTTAATAAATGAAAAGGATGTAAATAAATTCCTACAAGTTATTCAAGGTGATCTTCTTACAGACAAAGTAAGTTTAATTCTATAAAAATAATCTAATATAAAATAAAATAATATTTAGAGTGATGTTATAGTTGTATGTTCTACATCAACATATTTTCTTAGTAATGTCTTTAAAGCAGGTGGTAAAACTCTACAAAGAACTTTCGAAACAAAAATAAATGAAAATAATAAAATTCCTATTATAAGTTTACCAGCAGATGGTAAACTTGTATCAAAATCAGTTTATTTTGTTTCATGGGAACATAATTCTGATATAAATAAATTATGTCAATCAATTGAAATCTTAGTAACAAATGTAATAGAACAAGCAGCAAAAGAAAATTATAAAAGTATTGCATTTCCAGCAATTGGTTGTGGAAAACATGGATGTTCAAATATACTTATTATTGAAACATTTGTTAAACAAGTTCAACAATTATTAATTAAATATCCAATAATGATTTCATTTGTAATTCTACCTCAACAAAAAGATATTTATGATGAATTTCAAAAACAAATTAATTTACTAAAACAACAAGATCAAACTTCATTAACAATTGGAAATGGAACAATTGAAATTGAAAAAGGAGATATTACAAAACAAACAGTAAGAAAAGTTTTTTTTTTAAATATAATTATTTATTTATCTTAAAATAAAAATAGTCTGATGTTATTATTGGAAGTTCATCATCTGAAAATTTACGACAAGCTTTATTAGATGCTGCAGGTGATCAAGTTGAATATGCTTATAAAAAAGAATTTCAAAATAATCCAAATTCATTAATTATTTCAACTCCATCAGGTAATTTATCATGTAAAAGAATATTTTTTCTTAAATGGGAACCTGATGATAATCCAGAAATATTACGACAATCAATTATTGATCTTATATGGAATGTTATACAAAATGTTATGTCATATAATTTTACATCAATTGCATTTCCAGCTATTGGATGTGGTGAACATTCTTGTTCAGTTGATATTGTTGTTAAAACAATGATTAGAGAAATGAAAAAACAAATTCAAACTAGAAGATTACCATGGATTGTTAAATTTATTATAGAATCAAATCAACAAAATGTATATGATGAATTTTGTAAACAACTTTTATCATCAGATGATGAAAAATTTGCTTGTGAATTACCTATAATATGGCAAAAATCAAAAGATAATCAATTAAAATATATTGTACTACAAAATTCTACAGAATATAAATCAGCTATAGATGATTTTGATGCAAAACTTAAAGGAAATTATAAAGAAATAGTTAAAGTTGAACGAATTCAAAATGAACGATGGTATATGCAATATATAGCACATTCAAAAGATTTTAAAAAACGATTAAAACAAAATACTGAAAAACGTTTATATCATGGTTGTCCTGATTCTGCAGCAAATTCTATTATACAAGATTGTTTTAATAGAAGTTTTGCCGGTGCTAATGGTATCTATTTTTCTTTTCTAAACTTTCTATCTGATACAGTAGGATACAAAAGTCCTTGCTCTTGGTATCTTTCTGGAAAGTGAAATGTAGTCAGTATATGGTTGGGCAATACCATAAATTGTCATAAGTAATCTTGAGTTATAGAGAACACATCTTGATGATGAAGTTTTAATTCATTAAAATGAACCTATAAACTCATTTATACTTGTGAATTGATCATAGCTGTCGTGTCACAAATGCTCGATTGACGGAGTTCATTGTTCGAGCTGTAAAATGAAATACGTGAAAATCTGAAAATAAGGTATAATTGAGTTTAAACACGTTTTACACCGTTTTGTTCGATCTTTCAGGATCACTACTATCAACAGAGAGAAACTAGTTGAATGACTTGTTCTCATATTCTTACTGCCAGATGGCAATAAGCCTAGAAATTCTAGTTCAGCAATGAAAAATTTCTTTAGTAACAAAGTCTATGAACTAATCGAATGAATATTGTGTAAAGTCGATGTTAATTCAATATAGAGATCCTGATCGCTCACCAAACACCGTACTAACAAACCGAAACTATCGAGTCTCGATTAGTTCTCTATATTTCTGTATAAAATACGTAGGAAAATCAACTAAATCACTCTCAATGATTTGATCAGATCGATAAAATCAAATTATTTAGTTATGGTTGGCTCGATGAACAAGAGAATCGACTAATAACTATACTATGATCAAAGATAAATATAGTATGTGAATGAGAGTAAGAGCTTTTCGTATCTATCCAAACCCGGATCTAGGAATTTATGAACCCGATAAATTATAAAATAGAGCATTTCAAAAGTCCCGATTACTCTATAAAACTAAGTGTCTTCACACCTCATTTTTCTGTTCTTGCTCGATCAAATGTCTTCAAAGAGAAGTAATTGTTGTTATAAATTAAATAAAACTGAAAATTATTTCAGATTTAACTAAATTTTAATTTTGACTATAACACATATATATTCATTTCAGGTATAGCCTATGGTGTTGGTGTTTATTTTTCATCAAATGCAAATTATAGTAATAGATTTACGAAAGCAAATTCAAATGGAGAACGATGTATGTTTATTGCTCGTGTTCTTATTGGTAAAACAACAATAGGAAATAGTTCAATGAAAACACGACCAGTTGGATTTGATTCAACAACAGATGGAAATCATATTTTTGTTACTTATCATGATGCACAAGCCTATGCTGAATATTTAATTACATATAAATAGAATAGAATACAAATATTTTGTATTAATTCAAACTTTAATAAAAATGTTTTTGAAGTTATTTAATAATTTTTTTTTTTAAAATTTATACTTTCAAAACGATGACACTTTTATTTTTATCGCACATATTAGATAAGAACATTGCAAAAAAGAAAAGAAAAGAATTTTATAGATATCATGAGTTTTTGATATACATGTTAATAAAATGTTGTTTATTGTTTTATTAATTATAATCATTCATGCAATATTAGCAGGAAAATGTCCTGGTCAAGCATATTCAACACCTTTTAATTCTTCTTCTTTAATTCTTACAAAACAATTAAATATTTTTTGGTCAATTTATGGAAATTGTGAAGAAAAATTAGATACAAATGATAATGGATATGGAGATAATCCAGCATGGGCAGAATGGGATGCATTAAAATTTAGTTGGAATAATCGAAATGGTTATCGTGATCATAGTATAACAACACTTTTTCGATTTCCAATTAATGGAATTAATGGAACAAAAGGTAATATGTCTGATGGTTTTATTTGGTCTTGGATAGATTCAGAACAATGGCCTGATGCACGAGGTTCACATGGTTCGTTTGCTTCATATCATTTTGATCAATTACCTCGATTTCCTACTGCTATTTATCAATATTATGTATGGACAGGTAATCGAACATTTCTTCAATCTATTATATCACGTGCTGAATTAGTAATGAATTTTATTATTTCTAATATGAATGCTTCTTATGGAATACCAATCAATATGATAAATGATGGAATATCAGAAAAAAGTCGTCCAAGTACATATATGGATCAAATAAAATCAGGTTGGAAAGATACATGGTTTGCATTAACCTTTTATACAGCTCTTAGTAATATGATTGAATTAGAAAGTGTAATTGGAAAAGAAGAAAAAAGAAAATTATATCAATCATTAGTAGATAATTATAATCAACTTTTTGATAAAACATTTTGGAATGAAACAATAGGAAGATATATTGGTTGGGTTGATAAAAATGATAAACAACATGATAGTGGTTATGTTTTTATTAATCTTGAAGCACTTACTCGTGGTTTAGGTGATCATTTAAAAGCAGATCGTATATTTTATTGGTTATCACAACCAGCTGATCCTATTCTTATTGGTCCACATAATGGAAGTACAGATGTTTATCATAATATTCTAGCAGCAAGAACAACAACAGAAAATGTTGCACAATCTGATTGGGATGGATGGTCAGATCCAGATGAAGGACGAAGACCTTATGGTGGTCTTGTTGAAAGTGGTGGAACAATGATTTGGTTAACTTATTATGATATTATGTCTCGTCTTCGTTTTAATTATACAGATGATGCTTTTAAAATATTAACAAAAATGTTAGAACGTATTGATAATGATTCATATTGTTTAACATTTAATTATGAAAAAGGAAGAATAAGAGATGATTTTGGAGAAGATTTTGTACAAATTGGAAGTAATTTTCCATTTCCTGAATCGGGTATTGCTGTTGTTGCATTTCTTCATGGTTTTGTCGGTGTTATCGCAAAGATTGATGGATTGCATATTTGTCCAAAACTTCCATCTTCTCTTGACTTTGTTGAAGCTCAAGTTAATTATCTTGGAGCAACATTAACAATTAGAGTCAGTAAACAGGGTACATCTACATTTACTCATCACATTACAATACCAGAACAGCAATTATCAATTGATCTCCTTCCTGGTACTTGTTACATTCTTACTTCTATTGAATAGTTATATTTAGTTTAATATTTTAATGTTCAATTTATAGAATATTGAGAATTATGTTTGATAAATCGATTTGTGTATTAATATCATGATTTTCCTAGAGTTTTATTATGTGACTGTTTCGTTAAAATGAAAGATAATGACGATATTGAATAAATTAAAATAAAACTCCACTATTCAATAATTCGTAACATCTTTCCAAGATTCTTCCTGTAGAACTTTCTCGTGATATAAAAACTGAGAGTTCATTCGATTTTGTCACATAATTTGAAGCATTTTCTAATGTATATTTTACAGATGATATAGAGAATTAATCTTCTTATTTATTTGTGACATTGTCCACTCTAGAATTTTGATAATTTATACACTCAATAGTAGATGTATTGTATTATTATTGTTGAATGTTTTTATGAAGCTTTATCAAGTGATAAATCGTCATTTATGGCAAAATCCACATATAGAAAGTTCGATGTTTTGACGTCCACTGTGAACAGTTGCTAATAATACCATATATTGCAGCATGTTTTTATCCTTATCACTTAATCATAACACCATCTTATTCATTAAACTTCTTCAATATATCATCATCAAGTTGTTCTCACTATACTACAACCAGAGCAACAAACACCATAAAATGTTTACAGTAGTTTACCCAATTTTTCACTCATTATACGATAATAACATCTAACTAGCATAATTTTACACTATACACATAGAGTAGTATCTGACAAAGTACTTTAATGAGCAGCAAAAAATATTCCATGAACACGCAGGTGTTACATATAGTAATAGGTTCATTGGAAACTGGAATGGATTTCTCCCATCTCAATATAATCTTTGATCATTCTACAAATGTATCTATTAAATAGAATTCACTTATTCGCATTTGACGATGTATGATCTATGAATGAAAGATCTTTGACACCGAATCTCTAGAGAAAATACTTTTTTTTGTCTTTGTTCCCTATATGAAATCAAACTAGAATTTGTGGAATTTTTCGATAATCTTGTTAGTAAAAGGTATATCTTTTACTGTTTCTAATGCAAATTTTTGTACTTTATAGCGCAAGAATATCGTGGCAATTGACAAAGTCCAATTATTTAATGTTTAGGACAAAGAGTCGAATCTACTATTAATTTCCCTTACATGTCACGTAAGAATTCCACTGACAGATTTTTCAATTGATTTAACTGTTGTCTGCCATGAAATCAATAAGTTCATTTTTGAGTAGTAACAATCTCACATCTAAAGGTTAAAGTTCCATTTTTTTTATATACATTTCACAAATGTTACTTTGCATCAGTCATAATGAATGTGTTTATTGAAATCTACAAACAAAGTGCCAGAAAAATATTAATTATGCTGGGCTAACTTTAAGATTTCTAGAAGTTTGAATTATAAAGTTGCTGTTCGTTCATGAATGACTTTTTCGGTCCAATTCCAAAGGTTATCAACATCATTGTCTGTGAATTTATCGGCTTCACCGGTAACAGATGAATCATCAAAATAACGACCACTCTCCTTTTCCAGATCCGATTTCAATGTACAGTATACTGTAGTAGCTGCTCCTTGAGCAATAGATTTTCTCTTTTGAAAGGTTGATAAATTTTTGACGAGTCGTGATTTAAACATTAAAGCTGTGTCCATTACACCAGGATGTAAAGAGTATGCAGTGACTTGTCTTGCTGCGTAACGAGAAGATAGTGCACGAGCAAATAAGACATTGGCCAGTTTACTTTCATGGTAGCTAGTTAATGTTCCCCAGTCTTTACCTGCATTCTTTTCTTGACTATTCATCCGATCCAATCGTTCATA
>JAJEKB010020935.1:543898-575869 GCA_022393335.1 Macrotrachela quadricornifera
GATGAAACAACTACAACTCTTGATGGAGCATTGGCAATCAAAGTCGGCATTAATAATTGAGTTAAATATGCATGACCAATATGATTAACACCCATTACTTGTTCCAAGCCATCGACCGTTTGAGTGAATTCAGTATTCAATAATCCAGCATTTAAAATCAATCTATTCAATGGTTTCTTAGCTTGCAGGAACTCTTGAACAAATCGCTTAATACTGGCTAAGCTGTTCAAATCACAGACGAAACCTTGAACGGTGCCTGCAGATCCTTGCTGCTTTAACTCATTCTCTATATTCTTAACAACATCTTGTAACTTCGATTCATCGCGTCCAATTAAATAGACTTTTGCTCCTGCACATGCTAATACTCGACCCGTTTCCGTTCAATACCAGCTGTCGCTCCAGTAACGAGAATATGTAGATTTTCAATTGAACAATCATTTCGACATTCGTTGACAATATCTTGTGCAGTCAAAGTAAATCGAGACTTGCAGCTCGAACCAGTGGAGCCCATTCGTTAATCTATAAATGTATAAAGACTATAGTTAGCTCTCTTAATTATTGAAATAATCAATAGAAAAGTTTCAGTCAAATAGTCAACTGGGATTGAATAAAATTTATTTAAATCAGTGCTCACAATATCTTTGAAGCATTAACGAATAACCTAAAAGTTCTGACTCGATTTAAATAAGAAATTTTTTGATAGTAAAACGAATGCTGATGAATATATCTCTACGATAAGTAAATCTACTAAAAGGCGTTGGACGAAATAACTATCAATCGACTGATCTAGATTCTGGAGTAAAAAATATTTAAGATTAGTGGTTTTGATTAGAAAACACCAAGGGGGAAAAAGCGGATCCTGGATCCTCGGATCCTATGGATCCTATTGGATCCTACTCGATCCTATTGTATCCTATGGATCATATTGGATCCTACTGGATCCTGCTGGATCCTATGGATCCTGCTGGATCCTCTTGGATCCTGATGGATCCTCTTGGATCCTACTGGATCCTATTGGATCCTGGTGGATCCTACTGGATCTTGTGGATCTTAGGACCCAGAAGGAATCGCTTTTCTTTCTTACCGTCAGGTCCTACATAATGAGGGTAGTCACAGGTCGTCAAGCACTGTATAACGGAGTACCCATAGTTCCTCAAGTTCTATATAATACGAATAGCCATTAGCTCTTAAATACTATATAGCGGGTTACTCATACGTCTTCAAGTACTATATAATGAAGCCCCCATAGATCCTCAACTGCTATATACTAGGGGTACTTCTATGACCTAAAGTCCTATAAAGTGAAGGTACTCATAGGTCTTTAAGTCCTGTATAGTGAAGGTACCCATAGGTCCTTAAGTACTGTATAATGTGGGTACTCAAAGATCCTAAAGTACTATATAATGGGGTACCCATAGATCCCCAAATACCAATGGTGGATTCAAAACATTGACGAAGGTGTTAGCTCTTAAAATCTTATGGGGATAATATTGTAGAGCTTTGAACTATGATAAATGTGAAAACCATAAGCTTACATAAATAATGGGTTATGTAGCTGTTGATATGTGTGAAAACAAGATGAAAAAGATGTGACGATATATATATATATACTTATATATATTTTATAATAGTAAAGATAACAATAATGAATGATGACGAATAATAATACGAAACAAAACAAACAAAACAATATATATATATATATATTGAAAAAAAAGATCGTAAAAGAAAACGAGGAAACTCAAATACGTAATAACGAAACAAAAAACAATAAGGTAATAACCGATGCTAGGTCATCATGATCTCATGATGATCAACGAAACAATATATCTTTTTAACAGGAAAGAAAAAAAGATATATATACACATATATACACACACACACACACATATATATATATATATATATATATAATACTGGACATAAGTGAGCGTCATACAATTACACTTGCTGACGCTAACAGAAGGGATGGCGGTTTGTCGGATGAAACGGCAGTCATGGTCAAAAAATGGTTTCCAACGTAATACAACCTATTTTTTCTTTACGTTTCTACTCAGAAAAAATGAAAAATAACTTCGCGAGGGGGAGCGGTCGCTGGTTCGCCGAACAGCTAGATCCGCCAGCGCCATGTACTACATAATGAGGCACCCATAGATTCTCAACTGCTATATACAAGGGGTATTTCTAGGTTCTAAAGCTCTATATACTGATACAAGGAGGAAAAAGCGGTTCCTGGATCCTTAGATCCTGTGGATCCTAATGACTCCTGATGATTCATACTGCTTCCTGAAGGTTTCAAAGACTCCTGCTGGTTCCTAGGATTCTAGATGGATCCTATTTGATTCTGGTGGATCCTAGTGAATCCTAGTCGATTCTATTGGATCCCGATTAGGTGTGGCACTTTAACTTTAAAAAACTTATAGTTAAAGTAAATTTTCACTATCAAAAGGAGTATCTTAAAACTTCATTAAACTGAATAAAACTTTATAACACTCATCCTAATCACTCGTGCTATCCAGGACGGGGTCATTCGTAGATCATCAACTACCATATATTGGAGGTACCGTTTGATAATCATCTACAATATATTGGGGGAACCCCAAGGTCATCAACTGCCATATGTTGGGGGTACACTTAGATCATCAACTACTATATATTCGCGGTATCTTAAGGTCAACAACTACTATACATTCAGGGTGCCATTGGGTCATGAACAACTATATATTGGAGGTACGCTTGGGTCATCACATACTATGTATTGGAGTTATCTTTGAATCATCAATAGAGGTGGCACTTTAAACTCTAAACTTTAATCAAAGTCCCAGTTTTACAGACGATAAGGCCTGTCTTACGTCCACCAGCCTTATAGTATCTAAGTATTTATTGGAAATTACTGATCGCTGTGTCCGCTTCTCTTTTAGTCGAAAAGTAACCAATCAGATAGCAGCATAATTGTATCTCGCTTATTGCATGGATAACCGTGGGAGTTTCTATGAGGACTTTTGTAGAACATCTTTAATAACCTCGAATTGGCCCGAACAACCCTATGTTTCGTTCTTATCTTGATGGGGAAAAGACGCCTCGGAATCTGATTGGCTGTTACAAGAGTTTCAGCCAATCAGATTTCGCGCCGCTTTTTTCGCATGAAGATAGGGACGGAACATAGGGTTGTTCAGGCCACTTTGAGGTTATTAAAGATGCTCTACAAAAGTCCTCATAGAAATTCTCACGGTTATCCATGAAATAAGCGAGATACAATTATGCTACCATCTGATTGGCCACTTTTCGACTTAAGGAGAAGCGGACACAGCGATCAGTAATTTCCAATAGATAATTATATACTGTAAAGCTGAAAGATCTTAGATAGCTCGTACCAACTCTAACAAGTGGAGTTTAATTAAAGTTAATGTTTTAATGGATTCGTAGTTTAAACTTTAACTAAGCTGTTAAACTGGTCACTTTAATTAACGTCGAATGCATGTTTAAAGTTAAGGTACCACGCTTGGTGGTGAAATAAAAGTAACTCCAATGCATACGAGATGAAGGTCCAAGAATACTTCCAATAAACAGTACTTGATGACCCAAGGGTACCCCCTTATACAGCAGTTGATGACCCAAGGGTATCCCCAATATATAATAGTTGGTGACCCAAGGGTACCTCCAGTATATAGTAATTGGTGACTCAAGGGTACCTTAATATACAGTACTTGATGACCTAAGGGTATCCCCAATATATAGTAGTTGATGACCCAAGGGCGCCCCCATATACAGTACTTGATGACCCAAGGGTACCCCCTCTATACAACAGTTGATAACCCAAGAGTATCCCCAATATATAGTAGCCTGTGACCTAAGAATAGGCGCGTGACCTAGTAGATGATTACCTATGGCTGACCGCGGTTTATAGCGACTGAAGAAGTATGTATAGTCACATTAAAGTTTGTTCATTTTTATGAATTTTTAAGCAAAACTTTGTATTTTAGGAAAAAGTTAACTTTAACTTTAACTTTTGTATAGTTAAAGTTTAAAGTGCTACTTGAAACTTTAAAAGCTAATGTCAAAATAGTGTACTTTGTTTTAAACTTTAACTTTAAAGTAAAGTTAAAGTGCCACCCCTAGAATAGAGATTGAAGACCTATAGTCGGTTTATTTGATCTTTGACCCGGCACAGAGAAATACAGACGCACACACGCATTGAGCATTATATATATATATAGATGGATCCTATTGGATCCTGGTGGATCCTGGTGGATCCTGTTGGATCCTGTGGATCCTGATGGATCCTGTTGGATCCTGTGGATCCTGATGGATCCTGTTGGATCCTAGGATCCACCAGGATCCGCTTTTTCCCCCTTGGAAAACACAAAAATCAACGAACATGTCAGTATGAATAGATTCTCAGTATTTTGCTAACGCTTCGAATCACTTTTGTTTTTTAGACCACATCTATTTTTTAGAAGAATTATTGTTAAAAGCTGCACGCATTTTTCTTTATGTTAGTAAACAAATTGTGTTTTTTGCTTTCTTCAATGCTATGACTATGCTGGATGTAAGAAAGCAAAAAACACAATTTGTTTACTAACATAAAGAAAAATGCGTGCAGCTTTTAACAATAATTCTTCTAAAAAATAGATGTGGTCTGAAAAACAAAAGTTATTCGAAGCATCAACAAAATACTGAGAATCTATCCATCATAGACAAATTCATAAATACTCGTTTTGCCATCAAATAACTTATTATTCAAATCAAGTAGGAACTTTTAGCATACCCTCTACATATAGTGGTATACAGATAAAAGGAATATTGCTGAAATAACATTTTAATTGTTCAGAGTGATGCAGTTGATTCAGTTGAAACATAGCAAGTGATCATGCATTTATAGTCAAATTTTTCTTTGTTAACATGACGTATCCTAAAAATTCTGCATCGTCTGTATGACGTACACTCAAACTCAGTAGAGAAAGAGAACAAATAACGGCGTACTTCATTTATTACCGTCAAAGTAATGTTCGGGTCACGTTCAAAAAGTACGCAGGTTCACAATAGAATAAGCGTGTCAGAAAAACACATTAGCGTGCAAATAGGCTGCATTGTTTAATGTTAACAAATATGTTTTCTTTTTTTCTGTTTCTATTGTGAAGAGTGAATCAGGTCCAAACACCATAAAAAGTTATTTTTCTTTCATAATTAAAACTTTATTCAAAAACTGTTGATGAACACAAGTTATTGATTCCGATCTGCATCCAATAAAAATCTTTTGTTCTTTTTCTCAAATGATATCATTTCAGTAGCCAACTCAATATGGATATTATTCAAAAGACAGTTAGAGTGACATCGCCTGTTTTTATTTTATCATTCATTCTGTGTTGAATCCAAAGGACTTCCGATACACATTCGAGTCACTTGATCTTTTTCTAGTGCTATCAAAATATGTTCGAATGTCCGTGCCAAAGTTAAATGTACATAGGCACTTTTTGAGTAAGTTTATAGTAACAAGCGAGAAATGACTCGAGTTTTCATCACTACCTTAAGTCGATATTACTGCATCTTTTTATAAAGTCTACGAAAAAATCCAGTTGTTTTTCTGCTGAGATACGGCATCAGTTTTAAAAATAACCTTAATCTACTTTGAAAACAGTAAGCCTTCTAAACTATAATATAATGAATAGATAGTTTAGCTCCATTTCTATCGATAGCTAGTTCTCTTCAAAAGATAAAACGATTTATTGAATGTTACTGATTAAAACTTTTCGAAATCTAAGCAGTTAACAAATATTTTCTGATATAAATTTTTACCCATCTTTGACTTCATAACATAATTCATGAATCTTTAGTGTATTTTCCTATTTAGAGCGTCACCAGAATATATACATCCAATTTCTTTTATAACAATGGATCAATTATTTCATTTGATGCAATCATAGTGTATTTTGTAACAATGTGTCCGTGAACAATTTCACTTAGTATAATTGTGTTGTATAAATGTTGTAGCTGATTGTGCATGAATTAAATCAGTCTTTTCTTTTGAATCAAGTTAATTTTGAGTCGGTTTGTGCTGTCTTATTATGTACGGACTGATTTTTGTCTTATTTTGAAATATTACTACAAAATCCTCATATGCCATAAATAGATAGTTAGAGAGCAACGAGAAGCGTGAATATAGAAACGACAACTTTAGACAGCTGGTATGAGATTCAATTACCAGAACTATTCATATGGAAGCATAAATACGTGATAGGAATAGGAAGTTGACTTTGACTTTGATTTAGTCTATTTATTAATTTATGCATGCTGAATTAAAAAAATACTTAATACTTTAGTTAGGTAACACACATTAAGTCAAGTCGTTTTTCAGTAACACATCAACAATATTAGTCAGTTTGCGAAGACGTAGTCTTTGTTTTGATTTCATTGATTAAATGAACCTTTTTTCCGTGGAATATCGAAATCAAGGCACATAATTCTTCTTTAAACAAACGATTGAACGTCATTTCCTTATCTTTATTGATAGTTTCTGTCATTTCATAGCTGTTGATCGGTAGTTGAAAATCAACATCGTTGATAGTACTGCCAACAAATAGCCTCATAACTTGTTTCTTTTGAATTTTCACCAATTTTGCTGAACACGTTACAAGTATCGTCCAAATTTCTCCGTTTTCCGAATGAGTGAGAAGATCAATATGTTTCCGTTCATTCCATCCATTAGTCCAGCAATAATTCTTTGGATCTCTTTGCCAATGACATCGAGGAGCTCTTTGGAGGAAATAATCTTTGGCTTTGACAAAGAGAGACATTGATGCTGTGAAGTCATCAAAAAAAGTATTCGCAGAACGAGATTGAAGGACTAAAGGTGATGGAGAAGAAAGTAGCAGAAATTGCATGTAATTAAGATGATTAAGCAATTGATCAACAGACCATTGATCTTCGAGCCATTGCTCATCGACATCGGCCATACCACGGTCGAATATGTGTAGTAAATATTTAATTAGGCGATCGATATCACTGTTAGACACATCTATTATAATAAATAGATAATATCATGTAAAAACTACAATACTTTTATTCAACGTTTTTTTAAGAAAAAAGTAAGCAAAATGACATATGAAATACATAATATCGATTGCAAGATCTAATTGGAAGTGTAAGATAAAGTTAATGAGAGAGATGTCAGAAAAATTTCGTATTTTTCGATAATGCATGTATACTTTTGAAAAATTATGAAAAGCATTTTATAGAGTCAGTGGTGAAAAAATCGAATTAGAAAAATTTCAGATATCACATTATAGAACACTGTTGATTTTGAAAGAGTATAGAAGAAAAGGCACAACTTACCTCTATCTATTTCTTGCACCGTTTTTTTTACGGTTTCGATGAGCGTTTTTTCTTCTTGTTGATGGTAAAGCAAAAGTGGTTCATCTCTTGCTGGTAATACTTTTTTTTCTGTTTTTTTCACTATATCTTCATCCTCTTTAGGCACAACACCTGTAAGTAACCAAAACAAGATAGCACAAACACTACTAGTATCGATCGTTGAACTTCGTCGTACTTGCACCAATTTTTCTTTAGCTATATTTGAGAGGCTAGTTGATCCTTGACTTCTCAGTTGAGGTACTCGATACCATCTATTTCCAAGTGGCATACCGACTACTGTTGCTTGTAATTTGTCTTCGTCTTCTTCTTTCTGAACTTTTTCAAAATCGATATCATCGAGTGGAATTAGTTCATTTCTAGTATGGTTTTCCATATAGGCGAGACCAAAATCAAGAACAGTAATGTGGATATTACCAAGAGATTTATCATTGTCAGTCCAATCGATCTGAATGTTTTCTGGTTTCAAATCACGATGAACAATACCTTTTGCATGAAATGATTTGATAATAGAGAGGAGATTAATACTGAATGAAACGGATTCGAGTAGTGGGTATGGAGGAGTCAATGTTTGGAGAGAAACACCAGGTGCTACAGTCATAATGATCCAAAATACATGATGATTACGTGTTCGATTAATAACTTCATTTTGATTTTTTGGAATATTGGTTTCAATCCATTGAGGTACGTGAGGGACGTCTGTTAATAGAAGTAAATCATATTAATACAATTTTCATCAAAGTAAAAATAAGTAGAACAGATTCTTAATAGGACTTCACTATATATATAATTCAGTCTTTTGCCACTATTCAACTTTAAACTAAAGTTTCCTCTTTCAATCTATAAAGTGGAATATTTTGTACTTTAAAATTTCATATCTTTAGTGAAAATCATGTTTCACAAAGAGTCACCTTTTTCTTTATATGTAACAAACCTTTTAGAAGATCCAATGCGATAAATTCACGATAGCTACGTGATGGTCCCTCTTTGGGAAATTTTTTTTCAAATGATTTCAATGCAGCTTGTTCATAGGGTGGAAATATTCTTTTGGCTTTATAGACCATAGCTTGACCCGAATCACCAGAGCCAAATATATCGCCCGAAAATTTCCATTGTTTACTAGTTTCTGTTTCAACGCTTGGTGGTGGATAACGTCTTCCTTCTAAAAGAAAATTGAAGAAAGAAAAGATATTTTTTGTTTCATAAGATTTGTTTTTATATATTTTTTTTTCAGTTTCTTCTTAATGGTCTGTTCAACATTTCTATACTAATGACGATGTAATGATTTATTTTTATCTAAATTTTCTGCTATCGCTTATTAATGATCTATAATCGTCAATGAAAAAATATTTTCTTTTCTTCCAAGATGATCATTCGAGAACCTTCATATTTTCTTCTCTATGATGGAGAACAACAATAAATGGTTTGTGTTACAAATTGACTGCATTCAACAGTGTAATTATAGTATGGATCCGTTGATAATCCTATTTTTCATTACATTTCATTTCATTTGTAGTGCATGAATGGGTATTCCGATTTCTATAACGGCGCAAAACAAACTTAACTGAAAATGTTTATCTTTACAACAGGTACGTAATGTCGGTCTCGATATCCAGGCGGAATTAACTCTCAAAATTTACAGATATTGGAAAATTTTTATACTTATATTTCAAAAATGCGAAAGCTACGTGAAATGGTAAAAGTTTCATAGGACAATTATCGTGAGGTAAAGTCGTGCTCCTTAACTGCATATATCAATTAATTCAATATTATAAATGTTTAAAATTTTCTCTTTATTCCCTGTCTTCTATTCTGTACTATTTTGATTGAAATATTTAAATGAAGAGAATAAGTCTAATGTTTTTTACGTAACTCAACATTTTGAACTGTTATTTTTATTTTAGTACAGAAACGAATTTTAAAACCTACTGTTATCATCGTTTTTAGGGCCACTGGCTCGCCTCATTGAATTTGGTTGACTATCTAAATACAAGGTGATATTAAATAAATAATCATAGATAAATACAAACCTGATTCTTGCCCACCACTTGTCTCATAGAGTGGGAGTTTTGTTGAAGATGAGACGATGTCTGTTAATGGTGCTCTAGGTTCTATTGTAAAAAAAAACCAAACAAACATATGAGTTTATTAAGGTAGCATTAAAATTTAACTAGTAACATTCCTAAACATTTGTGTCCAATAAGTGATATAGAAATATTCTTTTAATTAGAAAAAAACTTTACTTATTCTGTAGCATTTTTGTTGAAAAGAGAATTATAATTATAATTTGCCTGTGAAAAATTTTACTCTCTTTTTCTTGTTCGTGGTAAGTTGCTTGAGAACTACCTGAACCGCCACAATTGAGCTCGTTTTCTGGTTTACTAGCACCAATATTTTGTGCTATCTTGATTGATACTGTATCGTCCTTCTCATTTTTTGTAGGTGATTCTATAAACATAAAAAAAATATGTCGATGGCAGCCACACTCTTCGTGTTTCTATCCGACCTGGTTGGTCACCTGTATCCGTTTTGTAATTGCTCGACGAACTTTTATCTTCGTCTATTGGTGAAAGTGTTTCATCTGATTTAACGGTATTTCTCGTTAATGCAGTTGTCATACAAATATGGCCTTGTTCATATTCAATCTGACATTTGAGTTTATATTTACCTTGAAATAAATTATTATTGTGCCATTTTTTAACAAATTTGCGAGCATATGTTTCGTAACATATATTGTGAAGATATGCATACTTTAATTGGTCTAATTTTTGAGAAGGAATATGGAAACAGCACTCTCTTTCTGGATTTTCTCCATCTATTTTTAACATCTGCGAGAGACTTTCAACTGTCGTGCGTGCCGGAAGTTCTTCAATGCGAATACAATATTGCGGAATAAGCTTCGAAACTGTACAGAGATTAGAGAAATGTTTATAATTTAATCCATTTCAAAACAACTGGCTAATAACTTACGATAAGTAGGTATAACTCGGTATGTTTTTATAGAATAATGTTGAAGATAACATTGGTCATTCTGGCAATCATATGGATTAAAACATGGAACGTGCTTGTAGTAACAGTAGTCATGACGACGACATATACCGTTGATTGCATATCGACAAAGTTCAGCAGGTAGATAAATTTCTGCAACCTGATGACATGAAATCTTTTGGCTTTCTATACAGAATTTATCGAACTTCTCAACTAGCCTTTTAGCTATTGCTTCTTCTTTATAGTCTTTAATCCATGCTTGTTTTTTATCAAAGCCAAAGACGACATAAGCTACTGTAGTTTCAAATAAATTGGCCAATATTTCGCCCGAAGTAGTCCCAGATAAATTGGTAACATGTATGCAGAGTTTTTTATCTCTTACTTCAATAGACAAATAATAGAAATTGATAATATATTGTATGTCATCAAAGAAGCTTTCAGAAAGAATTCCTTATCTAGAAGTTTCTATATCAATCCTCAATTTTCTTAATGTAATTTGCAAAGTGAGATCATACTAATTACAGTTACTAGGATATGTCGATTTTGAATTCATTTCAGTTTGCAAGTGGTAGATGATGACTATGAAATATTAAGTCTTATTAACACCCTTCGATGTCTGCTTAAAGAGTAATCTTCTCCCTTTTTAGATTAAAAATTTAATTTCGAGCTGGACATAAAGTATATGAATTCCATCATGTGTCATGAGTAGCTAAGAATATCATTCGATCAGACATATCTTACTTTAGTAGAGTTACTAAATTTAAGATAATGTTTTTTTACAGTAATCATATGAAAGCATTATTCTTTTAATTAGTATAGCGTGAAGCGTCATTTTTGCCAACCTAGTCATAATATGATCCCTTCTCTAACTTTGTCTGATTTGGCTCAAATTTTTACCATAAATTCTTACCGGTATTCTCCAGAAGTAAAATCGATCGCTCCTGTTTTCTACCTTCCTAGTCGAAATAATACAAATTTGAAGGTCTAAATTCTGTTTTTTGACTTGGTCCTTTACGTATTTTTCTTGTAAGATTGAAAGAAAGTGAGATCCTTGAAATAGCTGATTTACCTCTAGAGAATATTTATAAGTATTTGTAGTAAAAATTGAAGCTCAATTGAACAAAGTTAGTGTATAGTCAGAATGGAATTAGGTTGATAAAAGCCGCGTTTGAAATTACACTAATTAAAAGAAAATTGTTTTTATATGATTATATTAAAAAAAGTTTTTTTATATTCAATGACTTTGTCAAAGTAAAGTATTTAGGGTCGAATAATGTTGCTAATTGCACATGACATTTGAGCCTATGATGCCATATGTCCAGCTTAAAATCGAGTTTTCGGTACACAAAGAGAGGATAACCTTAAAGATTTCTAACTCTCATTCATTTGGAGAAGCACTTATTATGGATCATATACTTGGACGCCATATGATGAGAGAGAAAATGCTCTAAGAAATATGCCAAAAAGCGAAAATACTTAGGTCTAACCAAAAGTTCTGTCACCATTAGATAAAAATATAATGATGCAAAGATATTTTGAATTTTATTTTATGAAATGTTGAGAATAGTTGTCATGATTATTTATATCAAGTTCAATCTTTTGTAATAATTTATTAAAAACTTTTTTAACCTTTTTTTCTTCAAAAAATTTTAGGTATCTTGGAAACCACGTGAGCTAATCATATTTTATTTATTTAATCAATTAAACTTCGTTCAATAAGATCACTTAATCAAATATTAAGTAGTACTAAGTATGGCGAATATTACTACTGTGACATTATATTGACGTCTTCTTCTGTTAAATAATTAATAACATCAGATGAATGTGAAGTCAGCAATCATCTTCAAGCAATTTTTGTACATTTTGAACCGAATGCCTATGTTTGCTTCCATACTTCATTAATAAAAGGGTTTAGATAATTTTCAATATAATACTTGTGATCTACAGTCTCGCCTTTATCTACATTTATGACTATTGAATTTAATGAATATACTAAACAAAGTTTTGGTTCACATCTGTCTCCATGAACAATAGTCTCTGATAATTCATCTTCAATAAGATACTTAGCATCAGATGACTTATCACTTGTCTATCTAAAGTAAAACCCTATCTCATTACTATTAATGCTGGAATGCAATTGGAATGATTGAACAAAATTCCACTCAATTTTTGAAACAAATGAAATATGATTGGCTCTTGTAGTTTCCAAGATACCTAAAATTTTTTGAAGAAAAAAAGGTTAAAAAAGTTTTTAATAAATTATTACAAAAGATTGAACTTGATATAAATAATCATGACAACTATTCTCAACATTTCATAAAATAAAATTCAAAATATCTTTGCATCATTATATTTTTATTTAATGGTGGCAGAACTTTTGATTAGAGCTAAGTAGATTCTCAAATTGCACACCAAGGAGTAGACAACACATCCTATTCTGCAATAATGAACATTGTGGAACCAGTTTCATCCTGGAAAACAGTTCCATTCAACTCCTAGAACTTCGTCATCATTGAACGTAAGAGCCCTACGCGACATTGATCGAGTTTCAACAGGCGCAAAAATTCTGCGAATTGATCGAACTAGATCACTATCGAGAAGGTCGTTTACGTTTTTTGACGATCAAGTACTTGGAAACAGATGCAACTGATTCCATCGCGGAACTCGTTAGGCAATGTTCAACATTGTGGAAAACGGTGACTGCTCAAGTAATAAAGATCGCACAAAACTTTCACGAAACTGTAGCATCATCATACGACTTCTGTCATAATTTTCTTTGTAAATCAAATAGACATTTACTATTGACATTTCAACTATTATCTCAAATGCCACCTTTTAATACTACTTTCTGGACCGTATGAGGCATGTATAATATGTTGATAACTGATCAGATAAATGTATTCCTTTATTGACTCACATTCTCTCACCTTTCATGCAAATTAAAATAAACAATGAAAGATAATACTACGAAAAGAATGTAAAAGAAAAAATAAAAATATTGCTTCTTCATTTGTTAGTTCATGTGCAATAAATGCAATACAGAAAAAGACAGACTTGAGTAACTATTCAGTTTGATGTGCTAAAAGAATTACTATGCGATGATACGAACAAAAGAAAAAAACAAATAGCTTCACCTACTGGAAATATCAATGAGCGTACTTATTGAGCGTGGATACGCATGAAAATTAATATACTGAAACTATTTTTCTCGGAAAACCAAGTCACCATGAAAGTATTAATAGAATACGAATGTTTGGTTCGTATGAAGAACAAACTTTTATGACGCAAATCAAAAAGAAAACAGCAAAGACGACTGTGTTGAATGCTGCTAGAGTCTTATGAAGGCTTAGAAAATCTTTGAAATTCATTAAGGCCTATTAATTGTTCCAAATTCTATAAAGTCTCGGGGAATTCAGTAAACACTGGAAGTTTGCCGTTTCTCTCCTGTATAGAGTGGTAAAACTTTTTAAGAGCGATGAAATCTTGTAAAAAATTTAATTAGCAAGTAAAACTACGAGTCAAGACTAGGTCTTGAACAGTTCGCTTCTAGTTCGGATCTGTAGGATCTGTTCGAGTCGATCCCTGATCGGATCTGATCTGATCTGATCTGATCTGTTCAGTCAGATCAAATCAGATCAGATCAGATTAAGGAACTGGTCTATTCTACAGTGCCCTTAATAATTCTCCAAGGGATTTTCTTGGGTACCCTTGGTAACTTTGAAAGGGCTATTCTAGGGCACCCTTAGTAACTTTCCAAGAACAATCCAATCTTGTTTAACGTTCAGCAGTCAATGACCACCTTACACTTACCCCGACGTATTTAAGTCGTATATAATATCTCTACCACTAAGCCCTCAGATTGTACATAATACGGATATCGACAGACACTGAACTCCTATGTAGCAGAAATGCTTCTAGCTCATCAACTCAAGAAGAAACCACGGGATGCGGAAGGAGGTGCTATATAGACCGTTTTGTGGACTGCCAATATTGCCACTATTGTAAGGCTGAAACATAGAATTGTTCGGGCCGATTAAAGATTGTCATAGATATGGTATAATGTGCTTCGAACACCATGATGTTTTGCCAATAGAATAGTGGGTTACTAACGGTACCCTCAGATAGCCGTTGGAAACTTACCAGTAGCTTGTTGGATTTGACTGAATCGGTTTCTGGATCTGATCTGATCTGTTCAACGGGAAAAAAGCGGATTCTAGGATCCATCAGGATCCGCTTCCCCCCCCCCCTCCCCCTTGAGCATTCCTATAGTTAGTAGTTAACGACTCAAGGGTATTTCCATGACACAGCATTGGAGGACTGATCATGCATCATCTGTACTCCCTTTGTACTTCGCTCGTACTTCTTTCGTAGTTCTCTCGTACTTTCAGGTGCTTCCCTCGTACTCCCTTTTACTTCGCTGTACTTCCCTCGTATTTCTTTGTACTCCTCTGTGCTTCCCTCGTACTTCGAAAAACTTCTGAAGTAGATGAGGTATCGCTTTTCTCCCCTTGGATCTGTTGCATCAGATCTTTCACTCAATTTATCTGGTCTTATAATGTGGAGTTGTTTGAGGCCTAGTCAAGACCATTTTGTTGGATTCTAGTCTGTGAACATGAGTTTGAAACTTTATACATGAAAGAGAACCGTGCAATATAGAAAAGATCTCTATGTTCAAAAAAAGGCATAAAATGAGCTGCCAAATGTGTCTGCATTACGTATGAATGAAACGCTGATTAATAGAAACTTTGATAACTCTAGCTCTCTTTTAATTCGTAATTGGTAACTTTTTAAAGGTATCGCTAACTGCTTTGATAGTTTATTTCGATTCAATCAAAATATGTTTGTTCTTTTTTAATTGTTTCATAATATATTTTTAATTGATATGAGTAGGCAATCTTATCATATGTATACCTATTTACAGAAAATATTTGGCGTTCACTGCCCAAATGAGTAATTCTAGATTAGAGTCTGTCGAATCCCAATCTGAAACTTCTTGAATCTAATGGATTTTATTCTAGATACTTTGATATACATTGTAGTATGAAATATAACATCTTTTAGTAAGTCTAGTCAACCTTTTTCTTGTATCCGATCGCTCGAACATTCTTGGACTTACAATTTATATTTGAATCCATCTTCTTCGCACCCGTAATAGATTTCTG
This sequence comes from Macrotrachela quadricornifera, assembly GCA_022393335.1. Taxonomy (NCBI): domain Eukaryota; kingdom Metazoa; phylum Rotifera; class Eurotatoria; order Philodinida; family Philodinidae; genus Macrotrachela; species Macrotrachela quadricornifera. Next base: position 559,417 of record JAJEKB010020935.1, read on the forward strand.
CTTGTAATAAAACTGAAAAACAGAAAGTACTCCTATGTATTTATTTGCGTTGTAACTTTTTTGTGTTTGTCATGTCTATAAAATAAAACCTTCTCTTTTTATCTAAATATGTGTTCTTCAAGAGAAAAAACATCTACATACAGAATTAATAATGAGTATACAAGGACATCGAAAGCACTTTCAAACTCACCTTGAGAGTGAGTGAAAAAAAAACATAATAAAATTCAAATATTGAAAAATAAATGGAGAGCTTCAGGGCGAATACAAGCAATGTCACTGTTGTCTGACAACAGTAGATCGTCAGGGTGAGTTAAATCTACTTTAAATTATTCTGCAAGTAGAGGTGTAACCGACAGGTAGATCGGTGACAGCGCCAGTTTTTTAAAATTTTTCAAAAACACTCGCCGACACAAATCTGATATTTCGAGGCTGTACAGCGGCGGCGGCTCGAATATTTAAAAATTTCGAATATTATCGGCGGTATGGTGGCTGTAATGAAGGATTCTCAGCAGTGGTGGCTTGCAATTTAAAATATACTACGTTATCATAAAAAAGTTTGTCAGCGCAGTCCCTTTGGGACAAGAATGTGGAGCTCACATACTTTCAGAAGAAATATACTAAACAACCATCATTTCTTGTTTGCTGCTAAGCAAAACATATAGTGATCTTGATTGTTCTTTTCTTTCGTCGCCTCACTACCTACGAAAACTTACGTAAAGATCTTCATTTTATTTATCTTCCCTCTTTATTCCTGCTCATCAATGTCAAAGCACACGCCATGCTCTTTGATTTTGGTTGCTAGGGCTTGTAATAGAGATATGTCTGTAAGGGGGGTGGTCCGTAAGGGGGGCGGTCCGTAAGGGGGCGGTCCGTAAGGGCGGGGGGTGTCTGCAAGAGGGAGGGGAGCCCTAAAATCCTCGATTTAAAGCTTAAACTCACTATTTTTCTTCGAAAAAATATGTGAGTTCCACAAAAAGGGAGGAGAACGTTTTCCTGAGATTTTGACTCACTTGGAAGCAAAAACCGTGTTGTGTGGAACTTCCAGCAATTATAGAGACCAGAATTAGTAGCCATTCATACAAATTTAAGCTTGATCCATCAAACTTTTGCCTTACTTCGACATTTCATAAAATAGGCTCTTATATAGGCTATGTCAAAATTATATGTAACTTTGTTCTTTGCTATATGATTCAGAATCAAAGCTATTTTTTAGCATTAATAGGAATTAGCAAACGCTTCAAAACTGCCAAGACAAGGCCTTGTAACAAACTCGTCTTCTAGATTTAGTCAAGTACATACCACTCCGATATGAAGACACAGAGCTTATAGTGAATCGTCAGTCCTTCGAGGTATTCAAGGAAGTTTCTGCTATTATTCGCATGAAATATGCCAAGGGGGAAAGTACGGAATTCTGAAATCTTGAATTCCGTTAAAATCCAAAAATTCCGAAAAAATTCGGAAGAATTCGAAAAAACCCAAAAATATTCGGAGAAATCAGAAAAAATCCGAAAAATTTCTGAGCTTTTCTAAAACTCCGTAGATTCTTTTGAATTGTTTATAACACCTCCAGATTTTCAATAAGCTTCTAAAACTATTAAGGAATGCTATCTATATCATCCACAGCTTTAGATACTGATAGAATTTTTTCACTTTTCTTTATTCCATTCGTTTGTGATTATTGATACATGTGCATATCGGAGACCGAAATAAGTCAAAAAAATCTGATTGGACTCGACTCGACTCAGGGCACAATAAGTGTTTATTCAAACAACAAGTGTTTATGAATATAGTTTTATTTAAGAGCGAGAATAAATAACAAAACGAACAAAAGTCATAACAATCAATGAAAAAAAAACTAATATAGATTAGTTATTTGTTGTTTTCAAATGAACGTAAAAAAATTAAATTATTTACCGTTGAAGGGTCAAGATTCGAGCGTCTTTGTGTTATGATTTGACTCGCAGCGCTGAATTACCGCTCAACAGAGGCAGAGCTAGAAGGTGCCGCAAAAGTGCGTTTTACGAGACGACATAGTACTGGGAATGCTAATTGATTACGTTCTTGTCACCAAAAGACCAGAGGATCTGCAACATATGTTAAGAGAGCGCAGGATGAAAGAAGAGACTGCACAAGATCATATATATCATACACAGGATAGCGCTCATCCTACGGATTCGCTGACCCTTTTCTGAAAGAAAATTTAGTATGATTATCATTCAAAAAATTTTTCATTTGGATTATCTTATATCTTAATCCCTTTGATTGCATGCAAGCTACGAAACAAAACCTCCACTCTAGCGATGATCGTTTTATAGAAATATCCCTATATAGATTCATATATAAATGACAAGTAAATCTCAAATTCGAATTCTTTGTCTTCGATTGGGATTCATCATGTCTAATAACAGATATCTGACCATATTCACTGGTTTGGGACGTCATATTTTCTAATCCTAAAATCTGACTTGTTTGAACAAAACGAAGAGACAAACATTCATGTCTTTTTAAGTGCAATACTTATCGTCATACGACTATTTTTTTAAGAAAGCGGAATTAGATACGGTTCAGATGTTTCAGTTTCTTCATCAAGTATAATAGCATGACCAGGTGACGATCACTCCAGACTACAATTCCATGAAAAAAATATCTTTTTTCAAACTAGAGAATTCCGGTAGCTTCTTAAAGTTTTAGGACGACATGACTACATATCTATTTCCGGTTACGCTACAATAAGCAAATAACACTAAGTTAGTATTCACAATTCCTTTACTGGATATCCTCTGTTACATAAAATGTCTAATAAAGCATTGTTTTTCCTCAAGAATCGAGTTATTTAAGAATCTATCAAGGTACCTCAAATGTCACTTAACGCACTTATGCTAAACTTTTAAATCAACGACTAGTCGTTCGTCGGCCTCCCATTGGTCAGTCACTCATGACTAGCCGTTTCCATATTTAACACCGCTAAATCCTTCAATATTAGTTTAGGTTTGAACCGAATAGATGCATGTCGTTTGAATTCTTCTCAAAAAGTTACTGGACATTTGTTAATACACTCACTAAGAAACTAAAAAACGAAAACTATTCGAAAACGGCTACCAATAGAGTACATTGCATTGTGATCTAGGAAAAATTTTTGTCTATTTTGAATGTTATTTTACGAGTGATGTCTATGAAAACTCAACAATACGACATCAAGCAACCACTTCGTTCTTTTACATACTTTCGTATAAATTTTACTCAAAACTCTGACGTACGGTAATGTACAAAGAAAAATGTTTCTATTAGAGTCAATGTCAAACATGGATCACGACCCTCGATTATTCTTAATTCAAGCTTAAAATAGCGAGGTGGTCATTAAAAAATCTAAGAAATAGATTAAAACAGCTTTTATTCACTGCGAATTCGGATTTTCTGTACTTGACAACGGTCAGTCAGGTTTTCTCAAAAACTATGATTTATTCATTTGCCATTAATTAATAACACACAATACTGAAAAACTAACATCAGACTTGAGCTCCCCATAGCAACTTATCTTTCGTGACTTTTTACTGGAGACAGTTCATGTTATTGATTATTAATTACTTGGTAAAACACATTCAGTCTTGATTTATCGATCTTCAATTATCTTGAATCAAAATTTTTAAGATAAATAACAAAATGAACTATGAATTGTTTATTTACTTATTATTAACCTCAAATTTGACCCGACACTCGAATTTTATACCTTCGATAACCCTGCGTTGAGTTTTCTTATAGATCATGACAAGTTTTAAATATTAATCTAGACATCGCCATTTTTTGTTTGGGATAAATACACAAACATACCGACAAACTATAGAAACAAGCATATCTGTAAAACTACAAACTTATTTTATGTTATGTAAACCCTGATTCAGTTCGGGAAACAAAACGTTATTTTCTTAGAAAAAAACATTCTGTAATCAAAAACTCCTTTGAAATTTTTACAAAAACCAGTGCTATCGATCAATTTCTCGATCTAGATAATCTTTGATCCAACTCTATAAAAAATGTTCTTTTTTTAGTCTTTTTTTAAAAACAAGTAACGCTCGTCAGAAATAACTCGCTTAACCCTCGACTGAATTCATTCTATCTATTTCGAGAATAGGTGATAGATAAATGGTCGGTAAATGTGATGCTGTAGCCACTTCAGTGTGAACTAATCTCCAGAGAAGTCATAATCCCAATACGCTGGGCAACGACATGCTACGCGTCAAGATATCCTGAAGAACAACGACCTCATTACCTTATCCTTCACAATATATTTGTATAGCTGAGATTTTTGAGTGCTTTTGGTGCAATGGGATGGATGCTCCAAATCTAGAGGCAGATTATGATATGTGAGACTTTTGAGTGCTTTTGGTGCATTGAGATTTTGAGGGTGGGGGTGAGACCGGGTGTGAGGGTGGGGTGAGAGTGGAGGGTGAGGATGAGGGTGAGGATGAGAATGAGGATGGAGGGTGGAGATGAGGGTGAGGGCAGAAATCTTTTAATGATATCACACAGCAGGAGGGTGTGTGCAGAAACTCTTTATTGATATCGCGTAGGATGAGGGCAGAAATGTTTAAATGATTTCAGACAGCATGAGGGTGAGGGTGAGGGTTACTTTAGTTTTGACGCGTAGGTTATGTAAACAACGCACGTCTCGTGTTATCTCGAATGCGAAAGTGATGGACAGAATCAGCTCTATCCGTTAAGCGCGCTTTCGAAAGTAAAATCGTCAGCTGTAACCTTTGTTTTGCGATAACTCCGTAAGGCTAACTACTCGTTTGCATGCCAAAACTAAAAAATCGAAATCTATTCAATTGGTCATTCAGCTCAGTATTTCATGAATAGCGATGTAAGACTTAACAGTTACCACAACTGCCTCATACCAGATGACTGGTAAACATATAGATAATTCATACCTTCTCTAGAAAGTACTAATAGATATCCATTATTACCATCGATTGCCTATCGTTGCCTGCTACCATGCAACATTTACCTATTAATACTCATAAGTTAGTAGTCATAGGAATCCGACACCACGGTTCCTCAACACATCGTTTCAGGCTACAGCGAGGAAACTCACAGCCGCAAACCCATGTCAAAAAGTTGAATACTTCCAATTAAATCTCAATGAAGAAATGTTTTAGCTGAAATGACATATTTCTGCTTACCCAAATATTAACGTAGATAACCAAAATTTTTCAAATTTCATAGGCTCAACAGCCACTTAAATGTTCCCTCTCATTATTCCATAATTCCCTAAAATCTCACATATCATAAAGTGCCTCTACATTTGGAGCATCCATCCTATTGCACCAAAAGCACTCAAAAATCTCACATATCATGTAGTGGGTATTTGTGTTGGTATATTGTATGTACTATTATAGTACCTATGCCATAAACCTCGTTGCCCGTCCCTCGGAGATTATGACATCCCTCCATAGATAACATTTTTTGACTTTTTTGATGCATTGATAGAGTATGGACGTGAGTCGCCTGGACTAAAGTTTAACTGGAGTTCATAATGAAAAACTAAGACAAAACATAACGTTCCCATTGATTTCAGCTAAGTTACTTTAGTCTGATCTTGTATCCTGAGCAAGTACGCACGCACAGAATTATGTTTTTCATATGACTCCCTTCTCCAATCGAGAGAACAGAAATACAACATTTCGCCTCAATTTTTCATTAGGATTTTCCCCTAGCATTGATTCGTTACGATCTTCTGATACAAGAAAAACCGCATAATGTTCGGAACTAAGTGAGCAGAAATTCGGAATGACGACAAGCAAATAAGCAGTAGTGTAGAACTCGTTAACTCGGTTCGAGTATTCAAATTTCACTCGAGTTTTAAACTATTAATACTCGAGCACTCGAGTTTTCAACTATTCAACTATTACTATATGATAGATTAAGGATGCTACTATAGGATGCTGCCTGCACGATGCTGTCCGTAGCATTAGGTCGCAGCCTACAGGTATCGGTTCTTTGACACTCTCACCCTCACATCCTCATCCCCATCCACACCCCGCACATTCACCCTCATCCACCCTCCAAAAATTCAGAAAATTTCGAAAAGTACCAGAGAATCCAAAAAAATTCCAGAATTCCGAATTCCGTACTTTTCTCCTTGGAAAATAGGCATAGTTTTCAATGTATGGTATTGAACTTTTTTCGTGGTAAACCTTGTAGAAGGCTTAAGCTTATAGAGTTTTTTAGCGCATGAAAAGAGTTATCCAATGAGCTATAAGAAAAGCTGACTTTGTTGAATTTATATAGAAGAAACTGATCTGAAAGACTATGGCATAATTATTACATATTCGTTATAAGACCAGTCCAAACACTAAGGTAGAAAGTCCTTTGGTGTATTCGAAATATACCTGAAACTTCATACAAAAATACTCGCCAACTCAAATACTTTCATTTCATGTATGATTGTGCTGCGTATATTATAAAAAAAGTCTAATGGGCCAAATCAGGGTCTTCTACGTCCCTTTTCTTTGATATCACTTAGTGGATATGAGTTCTATAGAATCAATGAAAATTTTGATCTTGAAAGAAATTCAAAATAAGATGATTTTTATAAAACTAAATAACATAAAATCATAGTTTATTTTGTCATGTCACTTTAAAAGAAAATTGTAATGATTTTTCATTTCAGATATGATCTTGTACAAATCTAGAGTATGCATTGCCACGTGCTAACAATTCTGTATGTGTACCACTTTCTAAGAGACATCCGTTAGGACCAAGAACACAGATAAGATCACATGATTGAATAGTAGATAAACGATGAGCAACAATAATTACAGTACGTGACGGATCATCTTGTCTTGCAGCATTCAATGATTCTTCAACTAACTGAAATGAAAGAGAAATTGATACTTTCATTATTGATTTTTTTTTCTACTCGTTAAAGATTTCTCAGATTTCTTACTGCAACTGAAAATAATCAATTTACCTGTTCATTATGTACATCCAATGCACTAGTTGCTTCATCAAGTAGTAAAATTTTTGGTTTACGAAAGAGTGCTCGAGCAATAGCTATACGTTGTTTTTGACCTCCAGATAAAAACGAACTGCCATTCAATCCTACAAGTGTATCATAACCCTAGATACAAATCAAATATTAGTTTATCTTTTTTAATAATTATTTTATTAAACTTTTCTTAGAATAAGAAACATACTTGTGGTAATAATTCTATAAAATCATGACAATGAGCTCGTTTAGCTGCATCAATAATATCTTTCTGACTGAATGCATCTGGTAAACAACCATACGATATATTTTCTCCAATTGAAAGACCTAATACAAGTACTGGTTCTTGACTAACAAGACCAATTTGAGAACGTAACCATGATAAATTTAACGTTCGTAGATCATGACCATCAATTAACTATACAAAGAAATTAGAATATCTATTACTCAGTATATTTGAAGAAAAGAAATGAAATACGATACCACACGTCCTTGATTACTATCATAAAATCGTTCGAGTAATTGTGCTATTGTTGATTTACCACATCCACTCGAACCTTCATTGAATTAGACTAATATTTTACTAGAAATTTTAAAAATGAAATTTCTCACCAACAAGTGCAACACTTCGTCCTTAGAGAAATATAGTATATAATATTATGAATATAGTTGAACAACAGTATACATACCAGGTTGAATTGTTAATTGAAAACCATCGAGTACTTTAACTAATTTTCGTGTTGGATAAGAAAAAGTAATATTATCAAATTGAATTGATCCAGAAAAATTCTCCTATTAATTCCATAACAATAAAAAAATGAATTTATTCAGTTTCATTCAAACTTACAATTGTTTTTCCATCCGTTAGCATATTATCAATCAATGGAATGCGTGCAAATAATCGATTAATATTTTTAGCTGCTGCTGTTGTTCCACCTAATTCAGCCGAACTATTAATTACAGATATAAAGAAGAATTTCCATTATTTATTGCCATGAAATCGAATAAAATGTGCTTGCATTTTTTTTTATAATTCTACTTACACCATTGCTGTTACTTGAATTGCATCAAAAGAAAATGGTACAAAAGCAAATAATCTATAGAATATATACAAAGAAAATGATTATTGTTGCATATTATAAACTTACAAAACAATACGTTCCGGATTGATGAGATTCTTATCAAGAAGATGAACAGCTAATTCAGCAAGACAAGGTAAGATTAATGTAGCAATAGGAAATGACAATGCAAATGATATACCACCTTTGAATATACTTGACCATGTGATTCTAGAAGAAGAATTTTAATAAATTTATAGTATTAACTATCATTATCTCTACTTATAGACTTGATCAATAATATGTTTAAATTCCTTTAATGTATCTTGTTGTCTATTGAGTTGAAAAACTGTACGAATATTGCGTACACTTTGTGTAAGAATTTCACTAGCGTTTGCTAATGTTGTTTCAATTAATGTTTGTACTTTACTTTTTCTTCGAATTTCAAATATAGCAAAAATTAATTCGGTTATGATTAAACCGAACACAACTAATGTTAATTGCCAAGAAAATATCAAACCAATAATAAGAGCAATAATTAAAAGTGATAATGATTCGATAATTAAACCAAGTCGAGCGCTAGTTAACTAAAAATTTTCTTATTTTTCAATTTATTTTATAGAATTTTTGAAACAAAACTTACTGATTGAATAGCTAATGCATCTGTAGAAAGACGTGCACAAAGAGCACCAGTATTATTTTCAGGCATATCATACCATCCAACTTCTTGACGTAACATACATCCAAATGTTTTTATTCGTATTCGATTGGTTAATCTTGTACCAGTCACAGCCAAACATACATACTTTCAAAAATAGAAATTAATATATAAATCTAATATTCTTTTTTGAAAATCTTAAAAAATAGAGTAAAACGTATTCTTACATGAATTATTTTGATTATACAAATAGCAATACCCAAAATAAATATAATACGTGTAAAAACAATCACTCGATTCATTTGTGCTGAAACAGTACATTCTTCAAATGACTAAGAAAGAAAAAAAATTTTGAAAGCTATGTCTATAAATTTATTATTTACGCTGATCGCTTCAGCTAAACAATAAGCATAAGCTGGATATAATCCACCTGCTATGATTCCAGATAAACAAACTATCGTCAAATAAGGCCATTCAGGTGCATTAAGTTTAAATAATTTCATTAATGAATGAAATGAGTTCGATTCAGTCTAAAGAGAATGAAATTAATCATATATTAAACAAGAAAAAAACTTTTACCTGTGAAACTTCAGTAATTGTATCTTCTACATTATTTGATATTTCATCATTGTCTTTGTTTGATAATTGAATATCTATGAAGATATTCGATTATATTCAAGATAATTATTTATGAAAAAAATCAAATATTTCAATCTCTACTTACCATTTATTATCTGTTGATCAACTTCTTCTGCATCATATACTCTAGTTATTTCAGAATTAACTAATTTCACTTGTTGTTTATCAACTAATTCATAATAAATTTGTTTAATTGTCATTAGATCATCATGTGAACCTTGTTCAATAATAGAACCATCTTTCATAACTATGATCCAATCAGCATAACGAATTGTTGATAATCGATGAGCAACAATAATTGTCGTTCGACCTATGATATATCTTTACAGTATAAGAATAATAAAAAAAAACAAATTATCAAACCTTGAACAGCACGATCCAATGCTTCTTGAACAATTTTTTCACTAGAAGAATCAAGTGCACTTGTTGCTTCATCAAGTAAAAGTAAACTTGGTTGACAAATAAGAGCACGTGCTAAAGCAATACGTTGTCGTTGTCCACCACTCAATTGAACACCTCGTTCACCAACTAATGTTTCATATTTCTTTAACACGAAAAAAAAAAACCGTCAGAAACAGAATTCAAAATTAGAACAATTACATGAGGAAGTTTCATAATGAATTCATGAGCATTTGCTTGTTTAGCTGCTTCAATAATTTCTTCAAATGTTGAATTATCTTTACCATAACTAATATTTTCTTTAATTGAAGTTGCAAAAAGAATCTTTCAAGAGATATAAACAAATTTTAGATATTTCTCATCTACAAAAAATATATGTGAATATTACTGGTTCTTGACTAACAAGACCAATAATTTGACGTAAATTGTGCTTATCATAGTCTTGAATTGAGCAACCATTGATGTTAATACGTCCATTAGTTGGATCATAGAAACGAAGTAACAATTGGATGCATGTACTTTTACCTTTTGATTTTAAATAGAATTTGTTGAAAAGAATAAAAATGTATGTGATAGATCTTACCACTGCCTGAACTACCGACAAATGCTACAGTTGTACCCGCTTTTACTCTGAAATTAACATTATTTAATGCCAATTCGTTCATTCGACTTGGATAGGAAAATGAAACATTTTCAAAAACGATATCAATTGGTTGATTTGCTTCTAATTTCAGTGGTTGTTTTATAGTCGATGATACTTTAGGATCAATCTAATAAAGAAAGATGCACATAATGATGCTCATGAATATGCTTGAATTCTAAGCATAATGACCTCTATTTCTTCGATATATTGGATAATTGATGTAGCAATATTACATGCATCAAAAAATGATTTTATACTTGGAGCAAGATAACCAAGAAATAGTAATCCTTCAGTTATACATGTGACAACCTATGTAAATAGGAAGTGAAAGAAATGTGTCAACAAAATTCATTTCTGATTATCGAAGACTAAAACGTACCACAACTATTTGACTGATATCAAGTGTTGGATGTCTTCCTGTTGATTTGAGCCATATTCCAGCCAGAAAACCAAGTGCAGTTGTCCAATAAGTGAAAATTGAAAGTGTACCAACAAAACAGCCATAGATAAAACCCTTACGAACTGCATATTTTGTATTATATTTCAATTCTGATGCATATCTAATGTATTAAAGTAAAAAGAAAGAAATCTATGAGTATCAATTTACCGGTTCTGTTCATTATATTGTGCATTAAATGCTGTTACAGTTCGAAAAGCTGTAAAAACCTCTTCAGCAACTTGTCCTGCGCGTCCATACGATTTCATTTCTGAAATAGTCGTTTGAGCTGTTAACTAAAAATAAAGATATTTCTTTGCTCCTTTTTTATCCATATCCAAAACTCTGATAGTTGTCACATTGAATTTACCCTTGATAGCATAAATGCAGCACCAACACTCAATGGTTCAGCAATAATAACAATTAAAGTAAGTTTCCAATCAGTTGTGAATGCAAGAATAAGGCTGCCGATAACAAAGATTATAGCAGATAGTGCAACTGAACTCGTCCATCCAATACCTGATTGTACGGTAGCAATATTACTAGAAAGAAAAATATAGTAATATAGTAATAATCAAAAAAGATTTACTCAAATAAATTATTGATTGATGCATGCGTAGTATCAAAATATGAAATATTCTATAGAATGAAAATGGTGGGAAATTAATAGTAGTGTTCGAAAAAAAAAATGTTAACATACTCTGGTAAGAGTAGCTTTTAAAAGCCTTATTCTCATACGATTTGTTAATCGAGTTGAAGATAATTCGCAAGAAATATATTGAAAGTAACTGAACACTATTTGAGCTAGACCAATAGCTAAATACCAAAAAAAGAAAGAACGATATTATAGTATTAATGTAGATATACGTACCCACAAGTTGAATTACTTTTGTATGAACATCTCTATGAAATGAGTCGCTGTTCGTAATTGAGGTATCATTCATTCTGCTGGTAATTGGACGAGGACTAGAACAAGATAATACAATTAGAATGCAGAAATATGAAATAAGCCTTCGCTTTTGTATTTCAACACATGCTCTGATCTATTTTCATAAAGATTAAAATATTTAACATACTTGATATCTGAATTGTTATTAGAATCATATTCAAGACACTGAAAAACTGATACGTGTGAAACAAATAAACTAACTAATTCTCCAAAAAGTCGAACAAAAAGCATATGACCAACGGCATAGACAGCCGCACTAATAACACCAAGCAGAATCATTAAGTAATCCGCAATATCTCCAAAGTGTAACTAGAAAATATAATTGATGAGTTCTACTTTATCTATTAAAAAATATTTTTTCATTCTTATGTAAATTTTCAATTGAACTTTATAATAATTAAAACTCAGATGATACAAAAAAGAATCACATTGTTTCATTCTATTCAACTTACCAAATGTTTAAGAACAAACATTGATCTACGTTTATTTTCGTTTGTACCATTTATTTCTGTTGTCTGTCTAATTTTCCGAGAACGTCGCAACCTGCAATATGAAATATAATCATCTGTATCGTCTACTTAAAAAATAGTATTACTGACCAATTTATCAATTTATTTGCCATTTTGATTATAAGTGGAATAGAAAAAATGATGTAAACATGAAATATAACGATAAGCAATTTAGACTTCAAATGAACTTCTTTGCATCAACTGATTGAATACGAATTGATGATCAGTGAAAATTACTTGTTTGTAATAGCAAATACTGTAAGAAAAACGTTTTAAAAATTCACGAGTCTCGAATACCCTTCGGGAAGATGTTTCAAAGAATTGATGAGTCTCATATATTCTTTCCTATACTGTTTCGTAGGGAACATATAAGCGCTTATTGTGGCCATGGAAATGCATGCAATTAGAGAAAACATGTCAAAAAATATATTATCGATTAATCAGTTGAACGATGCGCAAGGATTTACTAAAATAAAATCAAGATAAATATATAAAAATACATATTGTAGCTTGAACCAGACCAGAATGAGTCCACCTTTAAACTCTTTCTCAACAGGTTTCTGCAAGTCTTAAAATATAAGGACATCCTTCTCGACAATCAATTCGGCTCTAGGGCTGGACATAGACTCCAGACTAGAGAACTTCTTCTAATTGAGCAAATCGCTTCATACATATCAAACAACTCTCGGGTGGTGACGGTTTTCGTCGACTTCAAATTCGCTTTTGAGCAGCTACGGTTCCAGAGTTGTGTAGGAAAGTTCACGAGAATGAGTATATTACAAGCGTATATCAACTGGATCAGAGCCTGACTAAGTGATCGAAAAGCAGTTATCGAAGTACAGAGGAAAAGATCGTAATGGTTTAATATTAGTCGAGGAAGTTTCCAAGGATGAAATCTAGCACCGATAATGTTTATCACGTATCATAGGCAAAATTCGAGTGAAAACGCGTCAACAAACAGCATTAGTTAAATCGGTAAAGGTCGGATTTTTCTTTGTAGTCAATATGCAATGAAAAATTGCTGGATGACCTGTGTTTCAATTATTAGGAGAACTATTTGAAAGTGTTAGCAAGAATTAATGATGGATTCCTACTTTTGGAACAATCAGCCATAAACGTGCACAAGTTGCGCTGGCAAGAAGGAAAAGGACTGGTACACAAACTTTACAGCACGAAAGGATTTGTACCGCACGTTGATGCACTAGAAGAAACTCTGAATTGGATGACGGCGAATGGTTCTCTAAACTCAGTCATCGCTCTTACGAAAGAAAAATTTGTATGTTTTGCTCAGTTTCTCGACAGTTTTTCACCAGCTACTCATCATAAATTGATAGAAGCTATAATAAAAAAAAAACAAGAATGGCGAACAGTAAGTGAGAAGAAACGACGTTGAAAAAAATAGGATAAAAATGTACAGAACAACATAGAATATTTTGGGAAAATAGGAAAGGAACATATGTATTTGCTGTTTATCACGTAACAGATGAAAGAAGTATATCACTAGTGTATTAACCCTGCTGGTCTAGGCATTACATTGTACTAGTAGCACCGAATTTATTTCGCATTCTAGACATATAAAGGCTCGATATAATCCATTTATTTAAATCGTCCTCATCGTTCGACCGATATTCAAAATATATCGGATTTATACCCAAAACTGAATTGTTTTTTACAATCAGCTTTAGAAATCCAGCATTACAATGAAAGAAATATAATGTAAAACAACAATCATCTCTTGAATGAAAACAAGAATAAAGGATTGATAAATACGATTGTAAACCACAATAAAATGATAAAGAATATTGCGAATAAATTCAATTGTGTAGGAAACAATTTCGCCAATTTAAGTCACGTAAAAGAAATTGTTCCCAAAACTAAATAGCTTGTGCGACAAATCTTTGATTCTCCACATTCTCGTAGCTCCTAGAGAGAATTTCTTCTTATGACATTCGTTATAGAGGACTTATACTGCTAATTATCAACTTAGGAAGAGAACATGTGGATCCTTGCTTAATAAAATATATTCAGAAAAATACCGTTAACAATATACCAAAAGTATAGTTCATCTTTGAATACATACCTCACGGATGCTATAACAAGACAATCAGTACTGAAGAGATAAAGATAATGCTCAGTCATCATATAGAAGAACAAAGTAAAAAGTTAAAGAAAATGAAGTAAAAGCTAAATGAATTGTGCGAATGGGAGATTGCAGTAGATAAGTAAAATTAAAAAAGAAAAGGAGAAAAAAAAAGTCAAAATTTAATAAATACAGTATAAATGGAGACTTCTTCGACAAAGGTAAAATCGCCAGAGTAATATATCTCTTGAGAGATGATCTATACCCTACAGTCAACAAACTAAGGCCGATTTCTTTACTTCCAAATATCGCCAAATGGTTTGAACGCATTATTCATGGTAAAATACTCAAATGGTGTCATGGACAAAATATTACAGTTGATGAAAAAAAGGGATTCATACAAGATGGAAGATTACAAACGAGAATTCTCTCACCAATCAAAAACCTTAGGCTCACGGTAGCAGCATGCAATAGACCCACTTTGACGATATTCGTGGACTTTCTATCGTCTTTCGACCGCGCGTCGCATTCGGCGCTAATAATGAACCTCAGCGAACTTGGAATGCCTCTTCCACACTTCAAGTGGATAAATTCATGACTAATGAATCGCTGGTTATATATATATATCATACGGAGAAGAAAACTCAAGAACAATCCAAATGCAAATCAGCGCGTCTCAAGATTCAGTGCTTGCTGCTACTCTATTCCGACTCCATGTACATTTTCTACCTTCCATCCTTCAACGATTCGCAGTACACATGTTCGTTGATGATCAAGTGATCCTACTTAATGAATTACCTGAAAAACGACTCTCAGAAAATATAACTGAGTTGGATATACTTGCCGAAAGAGCAATGCAAAAACTTGAAAAATATGCGGATAACCTAATTCCATCAGTAAATGATAGATTACAACAAACAAAAAATACATAGAAAGGTTTACATCTAATTTATCACAACACTTCCATCGAATACATTAATATTCGACGAAAACTTCTCTCTTTATTCGTCCTACTACATTTTTACCGCCTATTCCCAACATGGCACTACTTTACGCAGCACCACCAACAAACTCTAGATCATGTCTTTTGCTCGAGGATAAGATTAGCATACTCTCTATATGGATTGGATGATACCACCACACTTATTTTAAGAAAAAAACAACTTATTTGTATATAAAAACAATACGGAACGCCTAAGTATGTTCATATACAAATACTTTCTCTCAGCGAATGGACAAGAAACACAAAGAGAAAAAAAACAAGAAGGTTTGAACATATAAACAATACAAAAAAGGAGAAACATATTCGTAAACAACAAAAATAAAACACAAACTTACTGTATAAAAACAAGGATTATGATTAAATAGATTAATTATGATTCACTATAAATAAATATTACAAAATATATAAATTTTTCTACAAAAAAACAGATATACAATAATTCATACATATCTCTATGACTAATACGATTGCTAGATATCAGTGAAATAAGACCTCTGAGATTAAGGAAAATATGTCGTATATAATCATTTATCCTTCTTCCATTATATCTTATTTATCTCATCCACGCTTACTATTTCGCTTCTATAAGGATAAGAACGAAAAGAAAATAGCAAATACTTATTATATTTCTATGTACCATATTCTATCTCTCTCTATACTACCTTCTTTTCCCTTCTACACACTCTCTGGCATATGCATATATCTTCCCGCTTCTCTTCTTTCTTCTTCCTTTCTAGTCATATTTATTTATGTAATAATTGTGAACTTTCTTATGGCACAACAAAAAATAAATGAAAAAAAAGAAAGTCGAAATGACTAGATAAGAAAGACATGTATGAATTTTAAATGACTCTGCACATTCTCTCTTGTTTCGCTCGTTCTTTAATGTCTATGCTTAGACATGCTTGCTAACTTATTCGTATTGCTTATCTTACCCATATGGTATTTTGTATTCTTCACGGATTCTATGTATTGCATCTGTAGAGACGCACAGTATAATTTTTGTCTTTTGCTCCTTTTTCTTTCATTAGTCATACCGGTTTCTTTTCTTATTATTTTGATTTAATTTTTATATTCTTTCTTTTTTTTTT
>JAJEKB010020935.1:576269-616883 GCA_022393335.1 Macrotrachela quadricornifera
TAGTCAAGAAAAGAATGCAGGTAAGGACTGGGGAACATTAACTAACTGCATACTCTTTATATTCTGCTGTAATGGACACAGCTTTAACACGTTCGATCCGATTCAGTATTCTTAGAAAATTTTTCGACATGTTCATTTTCATGGACCGTTGACTTTTAATAAATGCACATAATGACGTTTTCGTTATCTTCAACTGATTATCTATCATTCTCTTTTTTATATCATTACATAATAAGTTATTTGTTTCTGACTAACTGAATAATCTGTTATGCCCTGCATCTTATTCAGAGGCAGTGCATAAGAACGATCATCACTATGATAGTATATGCGTTATATTCTCTTTCGTTCTACTTTATATTTTCTTTTCTATTTTTCGTATATATGTGTTATCTTCTCTTGTCATTCTCTCTATCGATAGGATTGTTTCCTTCTATTCTTCTTGTACAGGTATTTTCCCTCTCTTGCCACTTTCTCTATTGAAAGGTATTTTCCTGTTGTATCTCTATGTGATTTTTCCCTTTGTCAACCTATATATAGACGTTCATTTTGTGTGGAGAGGGTGTGTGTAATAAACTTCGAGAAGATTACAACATAACATAATCGCTCATGTTACTTTTTCGTTCATTTTCATATTATACGAAACATGTGCAAAAAAAAAATGAAGGAAGTTTCCAGCTTTTTCTTTCCGATTCTTTTCTCTGTATCGTCTTGTATATAAATACGACCGAAATTTTGGAAGAGTTCATATGTCGTTTGAAGAAACCGATACAGAATATAGCGCTCATAGCTTACTTAGTGCAGTGAGTTCTTTGGATGAGGATTTTGATACGATGCACCCTGAACCTGACAGTTCTGACGAAAAAGTTACTGATAACAAGAGAGCTACACGGAAAGCAAAGTGACCATTCTACAGTTTCGTGAAAGTCTTGTACGATCTTTATTTCTTAGTATGTCATTCGAGAAGCTGAAACCTAGTCCGAGTCAACAATCAACCAGTCATTTGAAGCGCAAACTAGCTGATAACAAGCTCAAAGAAAAGAAAGGATCTGACCACGATGTCCAAAGACGCTGTGTTGATTGTTACGAGAGAAACAGGGAACAACAAGCAAGAGAAGCGTGTCATTTAACAATAAAGAAAATAAAAACCTTCTGTTCTAACTGTAACAAATGATTTTGAAAATAGCAAAGGCAAAGCAGACTGCACATTATATGTAACCTTCTGCCTAAGAATAGAAGAAAAGAAAAAGTATTAAGTTTCTTGTTAAGATATAGTGGGGCCTACCGATGGACTCCATCTGGCTCAATGGATTAATTCAATTTGAAGAATAACGAGTCAGGAAAGCAATTATTAACAACGATTTATTATGAAAAATTTTTTGAGTAAGATATATCACAATATAATTGTTTTACTAAATATATATAACCATACCACAAATAACAAATAAAATCTTTTTTTTTTCTTTGTTTTTACTTTAGTGAATCTTTTAATACGTTCATTAATAGCTATATGCGTGTTATAATTAAAAAAGCAAAGTTCTAAACAATCGTCTTTGTTTGTTCTATATTTGCTTGGTGTGTGAATGCCGCCTTGGCTATTCATAGTTTAGACGTTTTAACTGTCAGAAAAAAATTAGATCAATATTCTATAGGCAATATCTAACCAATTTCAGTTTTATGGAACTAGAATGCCTCATAGTATGTTACTTGTTACTACAGTCCAGTTGTTTCTCTTTATATTCATCTGATTGGCGATTGTTTTTTGTGTATTTTTATTTTTACTGACTGATGAAAGGTATTATTGTGACATCGAGTACTAACGCGGAGTTATCTGTTCACTTTCTTTAGTTAGTGTCAATCATAAACAGATATATCGATTTACATCCATGAGACTGTACTACCTAATAATTATTTTATAAGCATTGGCAAACAAGTTTTTATATAAAAACCTAAAAGAAACAATACACATCTAGAATAAATTAAAAACTAAAAATACGCATTAGTGATTGTTTGTAGTCAGAAGAAAACAAAGATCGTCTTGGTAAAATTGAAAGAATTTCAATAGTGCAAAACTACTAGTAAATATTGATAAAAATTTTTTTGTATAACTAAGAAAAGAAAGTTATTTTAGATGAGACACGTCGATTAAAATTATACATGATACATTATAAAAAAAAAGCAGAAAAATTGTCAAAAACCAGGAGTTTGTGTTAGAATTAGAAGATGTGACAGCTTTGAAAGCAAAATAAGATTTCATCTGTTGTCATTTTACATTTTCATCATCTAATTTTTCAAATATTTTATTTATATGACGACAAGGATACATCTGCTTCTTTCTCTATCTTCTCATGTGTATTAATATCAGAGTGACATCACATAGAATATCATCTGCAGCTTCATCAAAAGACAACAGATTTCCGCTCTATTAATCAGATAAAATGTCATGCTTGAACAGAACTTTATTCGATAGGTACATATCTGCGTTTATTTTTTAAACCTTATCATTAGAAGTGAAAGTCATATAAATACTAAAGTTTTAGTTATTAATATTATTATTCCTTTCTAATTGGATTCGATCAACATGGTATCATTACCAGAGATAACACCTTATTTCACTATCTACAGTTTCTTCACCATATTGATTATTGGAACAATTGGGAATATATTAAATCTTATCACACTTTTATCAAAAGATTTTCGAACAAAAGCTTGTGTATTTTATTTGATTTGTTCTACTTCACTTGACTTATTTTTTTGTATTTTTGGCATTACAATTCGTTTTGCAACGGAATATTTTGGGAATAATTTGACTGTTGTTAATCGTGGTATTTGCAAAACTCGTGGCTACTTTCTCGTAGTTTTACCAGTATTGGCTTCAACATGTGTTTCATTGGCAACATTCGATCGATGTGTATCAACATCGTTCAATGCTCGCTTGCGACGACTAAGTTCTATATGGTTTGCTCGACGTCTTTTCATCGTAGTCATGCTCATTCTTTTGATATCAGGTATCTTTCATCTGATCATATATGATCTTCGCAATGGTACATGTGCACCATCGCCTGGCTTTGAAACAATCATAGTCGCCGTTTATGCTAATGTTCTTGCTTTCCTCATACCTCATGGAGGTATGCTGGTTTTTGGTATTATCACATGGATTCACATACGACAATCGAAAAATCGTGTCACTTCGATTTCTATTTCCAATGGTCATACACCTGGTCTTCAACGAACAAATCGACAACTACTCATTCTAATATTTGTACATGCTTTCTTGTCCACTGTGATAGCATTTCAACGTACTCTAACTTATTCATACAATGTGATTACTAGTTCTGTAAAGAAGAGTATTGAGCAACAACAAATCGAATATTTTATTCTACAAGTAAGCATTGTACTTTATTATGCAAACTTTGGTATGACCTTCTATTTCAATTATGCTTCAAGTACTATGTTTCGAAAAACATTTCGAACATCTATGCAATCACTAATGAAAAGATGCTCTTGCTTTTGTAAATGTGATTAAATGAAGCATCGAATATGTACATATAGGTGCTAAACGCAACCTAAATATATGTGAATGGGTTTCATGTTTGATTAAAGCGTGTTTAGATACTGTTATGTTATTCATTTTCATTTTCTTTTCTTTTTCTCATTCTCTTAGTTTTTTCTTTATACTATTATTTCCTCGATGTGATATCTTGTTTTTCACTGTAAAATAAAATGTGTCGCAACGAGCACATCGCGTCGTATCTCTTGCGTTCTTCGCTATATATATCCGGTGGAGAATGCAAGAGTTATAACACAAGGTTCTTGATGCAGCACATTTTATTTTCATGTGTTGTGTTATAAATACAATGATTTATTTGGTCGATGGTTTTCTCTGTCTTGTAAATGTACTCGATTCATCTTAGTTTGAATTCTAAATACATCCGGATCTATAATATGTACGCATTGTTTCTTCTTTCTTAGTCTACTGTACATGCAGTGAAAATAAAATTCAAAGGAACATCAATCTCTACCAGACAAGAATCATTCAGGATAATCAGAAAAGTCTTCTCAAAGGCATCTATAAAATATATTATGATCTTCGATTCAATATATAAATTTCATAAACAATTCAGTTTAAATATAATGTATTATTTTCCTCAATTTTGAATATACTATCGAACAGTAAGTTCTAAAGATCTAGCTGTGAAAAATATTTTACAAAACAACATTTAATGCTCCATCTAATGGTTATAGCAAAATTCCAAAGAAGGATGATGAAAAATAAAACAAACAGGTTTTGGAAGAGGAGGTGGCTATTTTTCTATACAAATAACTTTTAAGTCTACACTGCTACATTCAATGCGTAATTGAAAACAAAACTAAATATAAATTTTTGCGGTACTCGGCAAGCACTACAAAGCCCGCATTCTAAAATTTTGTCAAAAGATGTTTCTATAATATGGAGTCAAAGTTAAGTTGAAGTATCATGTAGTATAAGTGTTATAATATATTTGTCTCACATTAGTATCCATATATTTTTTCATATAGATTAACTTTATCTGGTAATATTTCATGTAATTGCAACATATTAAAAGTGTAATGAATCTTGTAATTTTCAAAGAAAGCAAGATTCTTCATTACAAAATTTACGTCTATTTTTGTATGAAACGTGTGGTTAATTTTGAATCAAATTGGAGACATCAAGACTTCATCTTTTTCGATATATAACAACATCAAATAGTTGACAGATAAAAATAATTTATGTGAAAAAAATTTAAAGAATTTTCTTTAAAATTTTCACAAAATAATTTTTCATTATAAATTGACGTGAGATCTTTTAATTAAATATGAGAGTCAAAATTGTGATCATGATATATTAGACTCGCTCTCATCCTCTGTACAATCCTACCAATCAGTGGAAATCGATCCCATTTTATTGTCATAAAAAAACTGTGGCACTCTTGTCGTACACACATTATCTGTTCTTTTTTAGAACGAGAAAATATTGTGTAATATTCATAATAAGCATAATTTGATAACAACAAAAGGCATACAAACGGTTTTTGGTTTACAGTAACAATTTACAACATATACCGACATGTTGGATGTGCAAAAACTGGTGATGTTATTACATTGTTGCACGAATTCATGTTACAAAAACTTAAAGAACAATTTGTGGACGGTTCTTGTGCCGAATGTGATAATGTAGACGAACTGATTTCAATAAAAGATTCATTAGTAGGACAAAAGTATTGAGTTGCGGTTGTTATCTGACCCAAACATTTTTGAAAAAAATATGTTAGAGACAAAATTGAAATTTGTCTGGACGGAATCAAAATATTATTTTGAAGAAATGTAAAACTAAGAAAAAAAACTCAATAAAAAAGCAAGGGGTGGTCAATGATGATGATGGTGAGAATGATGACGAAGGACTGGGCGAGAAAACATAAACGATTGTTAAAGAGTCTGGGTGTGAGCGGTGAAATATAGAGTGAAACATCACGTAAAATCTTAGTCTTACTGAAAAACTTATCGTAACTGAGAACTATCTCGCTATCAACAAGACTACCCGCCATATCCTCATTCAAATCTTCACCATCGTCCTTGATTACATCAATATTTGTCTTATTGGTTTTTTCTTAGTTTTACAGTTCTTCAGAATAAGATTCTAATTTCGTCCGGAAAAAAACTAGAATTTCAATTTTGTCCTCAACAAATGCATACGTATGAAAACTTGGCCATGAATGAAAGAAGTTGTGGCTGTAATCAATTTAAATTAGTACATTTATTTGAGAGATCGTTAGTGTTTTATCTAGGTTTCATTTTTCGGGTGGGCGGCTGAAGTTTTAGGATGGTCTATCACTAAAAAATATTTTTGTTCTAGAACAAATTACACATAACTTAATTTATTATTTTTTTGCTAAATTATTGTCCGATTCTTCAACAAGTTCTTTTCTTTAAAAATATGAAGTTAGAGATTTTTGTGCTGAATACATTTGCTTAAATATAGATCGAAAATAAGTGAAATCGAAAGAATATGCTAGATGTGATATATGTGACGTAACAGGACAAATATCGTGACCGAAAAATGATGTTTATCATTTTTTTGTTCTTTTTATACCTATCACTGTCTCATGAAAAATCGACCATCCAATGAATAACCGAACTGATTTAGGTCAACTAAGTTATAAATGTAATAATCATATTAGTCAATTCTGTTTGTTCTCATTGAGAAAAGACAATCTATGTATGATTGATTTATGAGTAAATATAGACAACAGTATGGTGATTAAGACAACAGAGGCAAAACCAACTTTTTTTATACATTAACTTTATATTTTAGGATAGGCGAAATGAAATTTAGAGTGGGCGCCACCCATTCAGCTCACCCACTGGATAAAACACCGGAGGTAGTAAGTATTGGTCCAGCCGGAAGTAAAACATGATCCTAAGTAACGCATCAGCCTGAAATTGGAAGAGAGAAGATCACCGGAAACAATAGTCGTATTTGTGTATGGAACAGAGCTGCGTAGCCATGAATAGTGCTGATGCACTTGTAGATAGATTAGTACCGACGTAGAACTGATGTTTAGAGATTGCCTATGCAAGGAATACCTTTAGAAATCACACAAAAATTAATTAATGCACACTAACCATGAAATGATTCCACTGTAAAAGTGAGAATCAATTGAGAAAAGAGTTAAGATCACAGTTATGGAAATAAACGAATGCGTGATCATCAGGTAACACTTTAAAATGAAGGTTTGGATTCATACTACCTTTTTTTGTTCATGTAAAAAGTTATAACAACAGTAAGATAGAAAAAGTTTCTCCATTCACCAGCAATATTTCATGCATATTTTAACATGTTTGTAGACAACGAA
The DNA here is from genome assembly GCA_022393335.1 of Macrotrachela quadricornifera. Classification (NCBI taxonomy): domain Eukaryota; kingdom Metazoa; phylum Rotifera; class Eurotatoria; order Philodinida; family Philodinidae; genus Macrotrachela; species Macrotrachela quadricornifera. The sequence goes on from JAJEKB010020935.1 coordinate 583,142, forward strand.
GCACATTGATTTTTCTGCAGTTCTGTTGAATGGAATTTTGATAAGACGGTTTCTCAAATTAGATTAGATGGGAAAACTTCATTCTGATATCAAAAAATACAAAATTTTCTGTAGTTTTTGTTAATGTATTATTTACTAAATGAGCATTTGTCTTTCTTTTGTAATGTTAAAAATACTAGGTATTACAAAAACATTATTTGCTCAATATTTTACTGAAATAAAATGTTAGATTTGTTTGTTAGATAGTTTTACATACGTTATTCAGATGCAGTATTATAAAATACAGTGATGTATCTGTTTTCGAGATCCAATACTAAATCTGTAGAAACAAGTTCATGATGCGAAGAATCACTTGTAAGAAAATGCTGTACTGTCTTTTTTCGTCTTTTACACTAAGCAAAAGATTCAAGCCTAATCATTACGAACGGTCCTGCAATAATCTAGGTATTTATGTGCTTATTTTTGTTTGTATACTATCTAGTTCTTAGACTTTATTTTTATTTCAGAATGTATAGAATTTTCTACTCTACAAAAAACCTCAACATCCAACATTTACATTATGTCGTTTGACTAGCCCTTGTCCTACTCATTTCAGAATTTCATGTTGCTCGAACGTACTAATTCACTTGTATAATAAAATTTTGCCAATTTAGAAAAATAAGAGGAAAAGCAGTATAGTTCAGGTAACAGCCCTACATCTACTGAACATTCTCATAAGACCTTCTTCTCTCAATCATCAGTTTATTTCTCAAAAAATTACGCAACAGCTGAAAAGCCATCAGAATTTTGATAGTAAATCGCAGTTATAATTTTTCCTTGCCTATTGATCATGCTATTTCTTTAGATAATAAATAATATACAATCCGAAAAGATAATACGCTTTGTAAAGAAAAGAATTTTCTATCGCATGAATCTAGAATTAAATCTTAGAAAGTTAATGAGTAGCCAAGAAGGAGCCAATCAAAGTATGCCATTTAATCTGGTTCACTCATTATTATCAATTCATATAATGAGAAAGTTAAGAGAGTGCTCTTTCTTTTGTGTCGAAAATGAAATGTTACATCAGTATCAATCGAGAAACTTGCATCTGTTCTTATCAACCTTTAAAACCAGAACATATATATTTTCATTTATTATTTACGTTCATTTTCTATCATTCTCTATAGGTTTTGATGCATGCAAAAAAAAAAGAGAAAGAAGCAACTACTCTAGTGAATAGTTTATGTTCGTTGTCGTTGTTCGTTTTCTAGTCATGAAGGACTTCGTCGAGTACGACAGCCAAAGAGAGAATAAATGGCACATCTTGACCTCGTTCAACTTTGATGCCGTATGTGTCGTGCAAATGGAAGAATTTTTTCGAAATTGTGGCAATCAATTGAGCATCTTTTTTTATCTTGAATTCACGCGATCGAAACTTTCCGTTGATCTTGAATGTGCCAAGCTTCGATGTCACTTTGAATTTTGTACCCAATCCAATCCATTTCACTTTACGTCTGAAAAATAGAAAAAATGATACAAAGAAAGGTTTATGGAGTAAGTATTATCTACAAAACACTTGATACTCTATACTTATCATTAAAGTTTGAAAGATTTTATCTAGTTGATACCCGATATTTCTATATTATATAATATTCAAGAAATATTAATTAAGAATTTTAACTATTGAACCCAAGTATCCGTTTTACAACTAAAAAATAATTCTTTTTTACGCTTAATTTCTAAAGAATTCAAGCAGATCACTAAGAACATATACTTCTAAGAGTTCTTTTATCTATGTTTTAATTAATCGGTGGTTCTCCTGAGCATTTTGAATGATATTGAAGTTGAATGTAGGAGAGTATTGTCAGATAGTTTTCTAGAACTTCTCGACAACTACATATTAAACAATGTTAATTTCATTTTGACTGGTATCAAATATTCTAGTGATTACAGGCAAATGTATTGTCAAAAGCTACATCTTTACTGCATCATCGATTGCTCGCAATATTTATGAAGATATGCATTTCTAGTATATGTTTTATCAATCTTTCTATCATTAATCTTAATAAAAACCATTGCTCTTTCCATGAAATCATCTAATATCGATTTTTGATTTGCAAAGATGTTTCAGATTTTTAGAATGCATATCGTTTCACGATAGTGTATAACGTACTAAACTTTCTATTGAAATAAAATCGTATTCAATAGATTTCTGGCTGGTTAAATTCTCCTCATTTTTAAAATGAAATACATCGGAAAAAAAAAGAATGTATTGCATATTCTTATCTATTTTACATTATCTTCATTCATTTGACTTTGATTTTGTAGGAGAAAAGAAGATCAAACAATTGGATTATTCAATGTTGAAAATTCAACTCTCTCTTATTCTTAAAATGAATAATATTTTATGATATATATGGTCAGATTCAATTTCGAATAGGTTGCATTATTAAGATGGCTTATTACAGTCAAGAAAGATGAATAAAGAATTTTGCTGAATATTCAAAAAAGAACTGACTTGACATCGGCGACGACATGATCGTTTTGACGAATCTCATATTTAGCAAGACCCAATGGATTGAGAATATGTTTGACTAGATATGAAAGAAATTTTAAAATACAATTGAAAGAAAATTTCAAATATAATCTTTAACTTACTTGCATAATATTCTTTGCCTGAATTGTAATCACTCAAATGTAAATGTTTTCCAAGACCCAATTGTTTGAAACCGACCTATTCGAAAAATGTCGAGAAGAACATCGAATATAATTTGTAAAAAAAATGTGATTGTAAACAAACCTTATAAACGGGCGTGCCACTTTTGTCCTTGATGGTATACGATGAAGTACCAATTGTGAACATTTTCTGTTTCATCTCGTATATGGTAGGTGACTGAAGTTTGCTTGAGAAAAGAAAACTAGTCACCATAACTGAAATATTCACTAACAAGAGTAGTTGAAGAAGTAGACGGTTTATCATTTTGTTAGAATAAAAGAAACAATTTGTTTCTATATCGGATGTATGTAAATGGACGAGACTGTATATTTGTCCTCGTTCTTTCTTTCTTTTTTTCTAACTTATATTTTTCTCATTCTCATCTTGCTACAAATATATCTTGTTCGGCATTAGCAGTAGAAGCCAATAAACAGTATGAGAATGCTTTTTTTTTCTTTCTAATTGTTTCGCAAGACATGTAATATGAAGAAAGAATATCATAACGTCAAGAATAGAGCAGAACATAGAGCGATAGAAGAAGGCATACAGATACATGTTACATACAGCAGTTAAGACGCGTTCTTGTTTGTATATCGGATTCAGCTGATGTTTGGCATAATTTTTAGGATAGATGAAAATGACAAAATATCAAACTGATAAGGAAGTATGCTTCTTTTATGTTGAAGATATTGTAGTAATACATGTTAGTCAAAGTAAAATAGCTTTGGTATATTCAAATTACGATGAAATCTCTCAAACCAGTTTTGGATCTCATTCATCAAGAGTGAATACACAATTATTCTTTATATATAAAAAAAATATCTTTGTCTATCTTTTGACTGTTGTGAGGAATTATACGTCCAATCACTGCGCTCATTTATATGTTTCACGAAACATCAAGAATGTTCTGATACGATGATATCTCATTTCATAAAAATTAGATTTTGGAGAGAACAAGAAAGAGCTCTTGTCGATTGTTCATTTGCCAAATCACAAATGATATTAAGCCTATACAACATGTGATGGTACTGATTCTGCCATTTTTCATCATTCGTCAGGCAACGGCAGCTTGACAAAAAAAAGTACACGGTAGGTCAAAATTGAAAGTATCGACGAAAAAATAGAATGTTTTCACCATCTTTGAGCAAACGAACTGACATTCCTTTACGGCTGATGTAGAGAACGTTCATAAGTCATATGTACAAGGCAAAGATAAAATACACTGCTCTAAAGTATTATCCTTGACTTCAATATTAAAAAATAAATAACACATATCAGATTTCCGGTTAATTTTCCAAACTATTGTCATTTAGCCTCAAATTTGTTCCACAAATGTAACTCTTGTTGCTCAACTTAATCTGAAAATTCCAGCTATAAACAGCTTGAATCTGTTGAAAAAATTACAATACTATTTTTCGTAACTCTTAACATTATATGTGATATCACTTGAAAAATGATAAAATTATGTAGAATTGTCCAGTACTGTTTGGACTATCAATGTATATAGAGAGGAAATTACCTAAGTAAAAGATGCTTCAAAATAAATATATGGTAATGGACAAAAGTAACAATACCAGCTAAAAACTACCGAAACATAAATCGTTTGCATTCAAATTTTTACCACAATTAAAGCTCGGCAAATTCTAATTGTTTACGATAATTCAAGCTCCATCGTCTTTGCAAATACCGAGATACAAGAACAACATTACAGTGTTTTTTTTTATACGATGCTACATCGAGCCAGAAAAGAAATCTATTGTTTTTTTCTCTTTGCGATAAAATTGTCATTTCAAATGGACCTTGGTCTTGTAAGTTATAAATCATTCTTTACATATTTATTGAATTGACAAATTAGATTATTTCGTTGCACTCTTTGACAATAATGAGCAATAAAGCGTGAGCCATAAACAAGGGATAATGAGTACAATTCAATATAATATTGGAATTTATAGTTTAAAAGCTCTCAGTCCAACCATTATCATAGAAAACTTGTTACAGCAGATTAACAATCAATACATCATTTCTAATAGCATTTTTTCTTAGATTTATTTAAAAGTAGAAAAAGTAAAACATGAATATAAATTCTTAAAAAGTTTACGACTTATATATGAATATCGCTACAGTACATATTGAAAGAATGGAAGAAACGCAGATGGAAATATAAATAAATAAAAAGAAACAGATAAAAAATCTTATTTTTTATGTGTTTCTTTTACTGATTGCCACTGTAAATTTGTTAAATCTCAGAATAACAACAACAAAAATTTAATATCTAAGTGAGTGGTTACAAAATTCATGTTATTTATATAAACAACCTTAGTGGAACATCTTGTAACCAAGATCGCCGGTACAGAATAAGAAGAATTAACAACCATCTATAAATGAATGTTAATGATTATTCTTGAATTTGTTATATCTTAGCACAAATCTTAGAAATCTGTACCTAAGACCTTTCCTACAAGATGTTCCACTAGGAAAATTTTTCATTTGCATGAGTTTTAAGAGTGGATGTACTATATGATTCAGTTAGGATGAAAATAAATCTAACATAGAACTCAAAGAAAACTTGTTTAATTCACATTTATCTTGATCTGAGTGTAATAGTATTCATCGAAACAGATTTTATGTATTATCTATAAAATCTTCGCAGATAAAAATACAATTAAATATCGATTAGTATTTTTAAATTTATGTTATGATAGACAGATTTGTCTAATATTTATATATATTTCTATTAAATATACTTCTAATTGACAGCACTTGTCAACATAAGAAAAAAATTTAAATGAGTTCAATATTTCATATTGCTCTTTTGCATGTATACTATCTCCTAGGAAATGAGAAAGTAAGTAATACAATTTCATAAAATACATAGATTATTAATTTGAATGAAGAATGTATAAATGATATAATCAAATATTAGTAACAATTTCTCATTAATTAAATTTCGAAATATTACAATAAAAATACTTATTTGTTTTTAATGAATGATATTTAGAAATATCTTATGCAAATATATTGTATTTAATTCAATAAAGACTTTGATTCGCAGGTAACATCTTCTATAAATATATAACAAATAAATAAAATCCAAGATTATTTTACTTAAAAACTTTGTTTGATTCGAAATAAAATTAAAAAATGATTAAGATATTTACGAATAGATAGAAAAAGATTTATCTTGACAATATTAACGAAGATTGTAGTAAGTGGATGTTTTGTTATTTGTTCATCGACTGAATTTTGTCATACTACCGATGATTAAAATTGTTGAAGAATCAAATAGAACATTGATTTTTTTTGTTAATTATTGAAAGATCTATGTAAGCTAACACAACACTAAATTGAATAATATATATGTTATTTTACAATAATATATACTTACACGATCTTAGAGTAAGAGAGAGAGAAACTAAGAAAAAAATATGTTATTGAATGGAGTCAGTTGAAATGATGTGTTCATTTGATTAGAAGGAAATTAAAAGTATTGATTTAATCTGATTATAAAATAAGAAAATATACTTTTTTCATTCGATTGATACAATCTATGTATATGTAATTCTGTAGGCAGATATGACTGAATACACCTCGATTTAATTATCAAAGAAAAATTGATTGATATCTCTATATTGTTGTAGTTTTCTCTTAAAAACCTGACTATAACCTATATTAAATTACATTTAAAAAAAAATTTTTACAGAGTTCTAGAGTTTATGTCTCAATATATAGATATTTTATATTTATAAAAGTACATTTTTTTTTGAAGATCTTAATAGAAAAATGATTACAAGTTACGTATAAAGATGACATAGAGAGTCAAAAACAAAAAATAAATTTTTCATTTACATTCACATTTAACAGAATATGTCTAACTTCTCAAAAATTGAGGAGATTAATAGGTTTTTTTATGCACAATATTTAAAAAGAAGTTTGTAAATTATCATGCCGAAAGAAAACAAAATTAAGAGTGTAATTGTGTATGAGCTCTAAGACGTCTCAATTTCCTAGCAAATACGAAAGTGACATCATGTTCGTGCTAATAAAGTGAGAGCGTCGAACGAACGTCTTATAACACTTACTAACGGAATCAATGTAAAATGTACGAAAGACAATGAAGCTGCTTACATGATAGGTGAGAAAATACTATGGTGACTCTTATGATCTGTGCCGATCTGTGAATAGTATCCACCAATGTCTATAATGATCTCTTAAAATGTCGGCCACAATCTACGGGAGAAAGGTTGGATTTAAGAGTGCACGCAAATTGCTATTCCTATACATTTCAACACTTTTAGATCGTGTTTCACAATGGTTAAGAGCAAATATATTAACTCTTTGTTCTTTTTTTCATATATTCGATAGTATGTTTTGACGGTGAATATACGTAGTAAAGATAGATATTTCTCTTTTCCATATGCATCCAGATCTTCAGTTCAAATAGAGTAGATTAAAATATATTAGATAAGTTTATGGATAAGTTACATTATTATTGTTTCTTTTGGTTATTTTCATTTTTTTTTTCGATTTTTGAAAGCCACAAGCGGAAATTCTTAAAAGTCAAAAAATACTTCGATATAGAAAATTTGAATTTTTGTCTTATGTTTGCGTACAATTTTAAAGTTTCTTTTCTGATTTAGCGTGTAAAGCTGAAAGTATTCGGTTTTGGATGACTTGCTGGCAGAGATTTCTGTTGAATATTAAATGCCTTTTCGAAAAATTCAGATGCCTTTGAATTCTCTTCCATTTTCTGATATACAGAAGCAATGTTATCATAATAGGCAGCTAAATCTGGATGATTCGGTGGCAAAGATTTTTGTCTAATGTCAAGCGATGTCTGATATAATTCTAGTGCTTTCGAGTACTCTTTCATGTTATCATATACAGAAGCGATGGCGTTATAAGAGCCAGCCAAATCTGGATGATTCGATGGCAAGAGTTTTTGTCTAATTTCAAGTGACTTTTCAGATAACTTGAGTGCTTTCGAGTAATCTCCCATATTGTTATACACGGAAGCTGTACTGCTGTAAGTGGCAGCCAAAGCTAAATCATTCGGTGGCACACAATTTTTTCTGATTTCAAGTGATTTTTCAGAAAAATGTAACGCTTCTGTATAATCTTCTTGAGCATTTTTGATTCTTCCAAGCCAATGATAATATTCCGAAAGCTCAGTCTTATTGTCGTTTGATGTTCTTTCGCATAATATTTGATAAAGTCCTTCTGCCTCATCGAAATTTCCCATGCGAAACAATATTTGACCTAGTCGATTCCATGGTGTTAATGCTTGTGTTTCTTTTCGTATATGTTCAGTGAGCTTTTTAAGTTCTTCATCGGTATCACTAGTTAAGGTGAGATCTACTTGCCATATAAAATCTTCCAATTGTTTGATATCATCGATTCGAAATACAGTATGCATTGAAAATAGTATTTCTTCTTCATTTTCAAAAGCACTAAATTGCTTTAGCGATGCGAATGGAGCTGAAGAAGTTGATGGATCAATGGTCATTTTGAAGAATATTTGTACTACATCGGGATTGTGCTGTGAACTACGAATAAATTCTAATGAGACATCTTTATTAAGACTTGTAGATAAAAAATTGTTGAATGCCAATAAACCACCTTTATTCTGTCGGATCTTGGCGAAATCGGCGTGAGACAAATTTTGTCCTCGATAGACATTGAAGGATCCGTCATGTTTGATTTTTGAATGTAATTTTACAATATACAGATGAACATCACGCAGGAAAAAGCCCATCTTAAGAATATTCTGAACTTCTTGCATTCGTAGAGCTCGATTAAGCATCTTATAGGTAAAACATTCGAGAGTATACCACCATAAAGGTGTATGATTATGGTAATCTAGTTCAAATTTATCAATAATTTTTATCTCTTTAGGATTATCATGATAATATTGTCGACAAAACTCAGTAAGTTCTTTCCTTTCTTCTTCTTCTTCATGTGTCATATCGATAAGAATTTCTTTGAGCAATTGTGTATACATAAACGATGGATCGAGACGATTCAAATCTCCACTTGTTACACTAATCGTAGTCGAATTACGATCACATTGTTGTGTATCATGTTTAAGTGAATCATAAATAGAATTAATTTCAGTAAATATACCCTTTACTTTGGGCCAGTCTTCTGCCCATTGTGTATGCTTTGATTTATCTTCACAGAATATGTAGATAGAATCGACTTGAGACATGTAATGTATATCAGGTATTACAGATTGACCTAACGTGCCCGATATAATAATGAATATCTTTTCCTTTTCGATTTTGTTAAGAAAATCGATAAATTCGTCAGCATCAGTGAATCGATCGATTCTGTTGACAATCTGTCGTAGTTTAGCTATAGAATTACGAAAATCATCATTGGACTCAACGATGTTTGGGTCCAACCAGACCAAAACGAAATTTTGAATGCTGAATAAAACTTTCGAACGTGATGGAGTATCACTATTGTTACCCGGTACTTCTTGAACAAATCGTTGACTCTTTGTTTCATTGGTTGTTTGCAATGAGCTCTGCATCTGGACTTCTTCTGAATAATGGAATGATGAAGTAGCTGACTTGATAAGTGTTAAATGTTCAATTCAGTTGTGATTCACTGAAAAAATAAAAATTAATTATATGTTTGAACTCGCTTTTTTTTCATGCATTCTCTACAATATATCAGGAGAATATGAATTTTTTACTGGTAATCATACTGGTATAGTATTGATGATTCATTATCGTTTGTGTTATATATCTTTCCCAAAAGCCAAAATGATAAACTGCTTTCTTAAAAACTTTTACTGAAGTGTACTCTATCAAGCATACACGCTGATTATAAATCTCATATTATTTGAGTGAGATGCTTGATTATTTTAGTTTTCGACCAGATATATATGATCGTAACAGCAAATCCTCACCACTATGTCATTACTTTAACTGGCATAAAAAAAGCATATATTTTTTTATAGTAAATCTTAGCCATCTTCGGGTTCTAATCTTCATCATATCAAGTATTAGTAACAGGAGCTATTTTTAAGCAAAAATTCGTGTATTTTTATGTATCTTTCATATAGGATCTGACAGCTAGAGATAAATCAATCGTTGAATATCGATCATTTCAACAAATACACGATTATTCATTAATAAGTCTGTTCATTCAAAAAGTGTTTCATGTTACCTTGAAGAAAAAGCGAAAGGTAATGACTTACCTACCTATTTTATCGAAAAATGAAAGTAAAAATGATATAAAAACGGTTGGCTGATCGTCGTTTTTATACCTAATTCGTTCTCTTTTTTCTTTGCATTAAGAAAAAAAAACTAAATATACTATTTTCTTGATGCAGAACGAATGAAGTGTTCTCTCAACCTTGACTGAATGCATTGATTAGTAGTTACTGGTATTTGAATCGAAACTATTAAATGCGTAGAAAAAGATATATTCTTTAAATGCATATCTTCAGTTGTGTCGAATGAAAACAAATCTACCATATAATTATTAAGAAATAAATTTAAAAAATTACTTCAATTTTCAGAATTTACTATTGAGAAGTATTAGTAATCTGAAAATAAATAAGTCAATGATCTTCACATCATAAATAAAATATATAATCTACATTTATCCGACAAATTCCATCAAGTGTTCATTATTCACAATAACGACAGATATTTTGTTTGTATTTCTTATGAATGTTTTCAAGAGAGAAAGAGAGATGAGAATCAATAAAACAACTTTCAAATCTAGATAGAAATTTTGGTACATTCAAAAATGGCTATCTAAAAATTTATATTTCATTCGAATTCAATTTCATACATTATTTTCTAGGAAAACTTCGTCGTCATTCCTTTCAAATTGTTAAAAAATATTTAAGATTACTGTATGTCATTATATGAATTTCAGCGATTGTTATTTTTTGTTTTAAAAAAGAAGAATAGATAAGAATAATATGCAAAAGTAAACTAATTCATCTTGCTAGTTATTTATTTTTAGAGACATGTTATTCAAATACCTTCACATCGCTTCAATTATTACTGTCTATTTTCTCTCTGTTCATCCTACGCATTCTCTTCTTTTCTTTTTTCTTTGCCTAACATTCTTAGATGGTTTATTCATGTTAGTGATTGCATAGAAGAAAGTCATACAAATACACTTTTATATTTTTTCAACATGTATATCTGGTTCTTGTTGATGATATCTGCTGTAGTTTTACAAGCTCACGATTTAAAAACATTCGGTATTGGTCTTTCGTCTCAATGGTTGTATCCAAATGAGGTAAGTATTCATGATGATGTTCGTTTTGATCGAAATTGAAGATATGATACTTTTCTAGACCGAAATTTTTAATCATAAACTTGCTTTGGATTCATCATGGGGTGTTCTTACGCATTTTTGGGCAACTGGTGATCCAGGTATATCGTTTTTTTCGTTTATTATTTAAGATTTTCATATAAACAGCTATGTCTTTTCTTCTTTAGAGATCGATCTATCGACATTTTCCTACTATATTGATGGTGAAAGATTTCCATCCATTCAGTTTGTAACCCATATGGCAAGTGGAGTCGGTTTTAATAATCAAACTGCACCTTGGGGTACGAAATGGATAGGTAAAGGAGCAAAAGGTGGTGCTTGGTACAATAATTTGTAAATAGATGTATCAACCAACCTTTGAGTTTACTACTTCTCTCTGTATTCTAGTCGAATTCCCTTTCAAAAATCTATTCGAGTAACTGGTCAATTACCAACGGGTACAACCAATAGAAAACAGATTTGGATCATTGTACGTGGTACAGAAAATTTACCCACATCATTTCATGGCTTTCAACTTCCACCTAACGCACGTTTAACTTTACATAAAATTGAAAACGAAATCTTTGATCCATTAGAATGGGTCCCTATTGTAGATATTCCAACTGGTTCTGGCCTTCTTTTTTCACATACTTTAGCAGTCAGAAGTGGAAATCTATATTTTCTTGAAGGATGTTATCATGCTTATACCAATTATGAACAAGGATTTCCCGGTATAATCATTGCAACGGGTACGGAAGATTATTTCGATAGTGCTTATTATTTCGATGGTGGAAAATTTCATTTTGAAGTTTCGGGTTTCACTCATTTTCGACAAATATCTAATAATTCATTGGAATGGTCGGCTTATCGTATGCATGATTTAGACCCAATCTTTTTTAATAATGGTTTTCGTTTTGAATGGAGAAATGGGGATATGGTCGATGAACGTGGCTTTAAATGTATTCTTTCTCAAGGTGGAAAGATGTTTGGTTCACCAACGCAATCCATCGTTACCTCGTATGCATGGGTTTACACTTGGTAGAAAACGAATTAACTACTTTTCTTTTTTCTTAAGCTTATTAGTTAAACAGCATGTTCTTTTTCAAAGATATGTTTAAAGATGGAGAAAGTAAACTAATGATTCATATGTATTTAAAGAATCATTCTCTAGAAAATCAATTTAATAGTCAGATCTGATCAGAAGTTTATAAGATCCAATAAAAATACCGTCGGAAATTGTATCATGAAATCAGATCCGAATTTTACCTTTGTAAACCGTTGAAATTCTAGCATAAATTATCACTAGGATTCTGTAGTTTACAAAATTTCTCATAAGATATCAGCAAGAGATCAATGAAGATTGTACTCTAAACATTATTGCGACACTGGAAATGATTCTTATTTTAAAATCTAAACGAAAGTCGTATATGAACAGATATTACATCACTAATATGATCATAGAAGTTCTGTCATCAGCAAAATGTTTAACTTCTAATAATATGAATCTTATAGAGGGCTGTCAAAAATCCCGAAAATGTCCATTTTACCCAATGTTCTTCAGTGAATAGAAGAATTCTGGTAGCCGAGAAAAATAACAGTGCCTGCTACACTGATAATATGTTTCACTGTTCAATTGTTCAACGGATTTTCTTATTTCTTAACGAACATTAGATCCATTTTATTAACTTAAAGCGTCATTTTTCTATAATTAAGAGGATTTTTCTTTTATTAATATATTATAATTATGTCTTTAAAGAGGACATTTCTGTTTTATAACGGACTTTTCTTTTTGAAATGCATGTAAATAGCTATTTAGTATAGCAGGAAAAATACTTTTATGAAAATCTTGTTCGATCTTTATTGATTGATATGTCAGTCGAGAAGCTGAAAACGGTTATGAGACAGAAATCAGCTGGTCAAGGGAAACGTAAGCCTGCTGATCACAAGATCGAAGAAAAAGAAAGATCTGTTCACGATGTACGAAGATGCCGTGCTCGCTGCTATGAGAAAATTAGGCAATAACAATCAAGAGAAGCATTTTGTCTTGATTTTTTTAACGAGAAATGAAAAGAAAATGTTTTCTTGTTTGATTTCTTGCTAAAGTAAAGTGAAATCCACTGGTAGGTCTCATCGGGTCGACTGTGTTTAAAAAATAAATGAACTCAATTAAAGAACATAATGTGAAAAGTCGTACGGGTTACAACGAACAATTATGAAAAGATGAAATGAGAAGATGAAGAATTTCATCTTGTACCAATAAATAATAACTTTTTTCACATAGACATTGCATCTATTAGTATATTTCGTTTATCTAATATGACGAAGTAAATGTCGTAAATAGTAATAAGTGATATATAGAATCATTTTCTTTATTTATGACTACTGACGATATTAATGTCTAAAGTTTGTATGACCAACAGTAGTAATAGTCTGTTCAACTGTTATGAAATGATTTATTGTAGCATTTGAATTAATAATATGTTGAAATGAGTGATATATACGACTATTATTACCGAATATACATCCGATGATTTTATTGATCAATTGCTTAAATTCCTGACGAAATGTACTTGATGATGATGTTATATACCTAAATGATAACTTATATAGAAAATAATATTATTGATAAAATAATAATATTTACAAATAAAAGCTCATACTAGCATTAATATATAATAATTGTCGTGTTATTTGAGACATTAAATTTTCAATAGCTGATCGAAAAGAACTTTTCGTATCATTAACAGTAAATGTTAAATAAAGTTTTTGAAGTGCATGAGGTACTGTACATATTATTGTAGCAATCAATTGAACTAAAAGTATTAGAATTAACTGACGATCTTTTTTATTTAATTGACTAACACTTGTTCTTGTTATATCAATTCGAATACGTGTTAAACGAATATTTCGTACAGTAGCTAACCCAATGATTATCATTAATATTGCTGATAAAAAACTAAATGATGAAAAGAAAAGAAAATCATAAAATATTCGATAAAGTCCATTTTTTGCATAACAATATGGTTTTGATTTTAATTGGTCAATTTCAAAAAAGCCAAGAATATGAATATATATTAACAAACAAATACAAGTAGCTATAACAATTATACGACGTGCAATTGATAAAGTACTAAAATTTCGTAATCGAATATTCCGAGAACTAATACAAAAACGATCAATACTAGCCAAAACAAGAAACCATGATGAAAGTACATAAGATGGATGAAGAATCATATAGCGTAAACGGCAAAGAATTAAACTATTTCCAATAATATCAATATCAAATCCATCCATTAATGAACGAATAAATAAACCAAAAAAGAGTATACTAATATTCATACATGTTGAACTTAATAAATAAATAGTACATGGATTCTTAAATAATGAATGACGTGTAAAAATTATTATATTAAGAATATTTCCAATAAAACCAAGAATAAATATTGGCATTGGAGTATAACGATTAAATTGTGTTGTAGCACTGATTAATGCAGATAAATTTGACATTCTAATTAATACGTTTTAATCGAAAATGTACTCAAAAATAATGATTAGTTAAGAGAATACGACCATACAAACGAAAGAATCATACCGAGAGATGTTAAGAAGATGATTATAGATTAACATAAAAAAATAAATTACAGTTTGAAATGTTCTTTTATATAACAGTAGGACATCTAATCATGCAAAAAAAGTTGATATTAACTAGTTTTGAAATTGTTTTACTCATTAAAAAGATTTAAATTTCAATTAAAAACTGTAATGACGCCAAAGAGTGCAAGAAACGAGAAAGCCTATTCAGCAGGTGTTTATAAACATATTCTAAATTATATAAATGAGAAAAAATTAGTCACACAAAATTATGTGATAGATATGAAATCTACTGTTTGTTCTTTCATATATAAGCATGGAAATTAATGAAGATTTTTCAATGATTACAATTATTCTAAAAGTGAAGATATTTAAAAATAGATAAATACTAGATTATATGAGATTAGAATATTTGCTCTTTCGTCTCTCGGACGATTAGAATTATATAATATGAAGGTTTTCATTGAATTCAAAATCTATCAAATACATTTAAGATTGTCGATATTATCGAAAGAATTTTTTCTGATTTATTCATGCTCAAATCTTGTTATCAGAAAGAATCGATTTTGTACAGAAGATACCGACTTCTTGAACAGTTCCATGTCGAATTTGTTAATATGTTGCTGCACAGTCTGTAGAATATAGTGTTTTGCAAAGTCTTTAAATGCCAACGAAAGATTTTCTATATCAATGAAAAGATATATTACTGAAAAGAAAAACTTGCAATGCTTCCTATTATGTGTGACTTATGTTGTTTTTAAAAAGAACTGATACCACCAGTAATAACTTTTTTCTTTTGAAAAAGAGGTGTTTTGTTGGACTATGAGAGATAAAAAAAGATTCACATCATTCTATCTCAATTAACAAATATAAATATATAACTGCATATACACAAAGGGCTCATATTTTGATAATGAATGCTCTAACATTATTTACTGTTTATTGTTCTTCGCTCTTTTTCCTTATTATTACATGTTATGGCTCAGCTGATGTATATACTGATTAAACATTCATAAAAGATGAAGACGGTCGTGTACGTCTTTATCATGGTATTAATTTCGTCAATAAGGGCTATCCATGGTATCCACCAGGATTACTTGATCCCAATTTTGTAGCTAATATGTCCAAATGGGGTTTGACTTTTGTTCGACTCGGGTATGTTCTATAGATCTATATCTATACAAATTTGTCTTGTTATGAATATATTATTTCATTTATAATGGTAGAATAATGTGGCCAGGTGTTGAACCACAACCTGGAAAGTACAATTATACATATATAAATATAATGTAAAATATTGTTGAATTACTTGAATCAAATCAAATATTTGTCCTGCTTGATATGCATCAAGATGTGTTGAGTAGTCGAACAGGTGGCTATGATGGCATACCAGCATGGTTATATGATAGATTTCCACCACCAGCACATCCATGTGAGTATCGTAGATTTAAGATTACAAAAATCTATCATTATTTATCTTTTAATGTTCCTTGGCCACTCAAAAAAGTTGAATCCTGGTCTCTGGGGTAAACTATACGAGAAAATATTTTATTTTTACCTATTGTTTATTTTCTTTTTCAAATTATAGTTATATAACAGAGGCATGTTCTCATGGTTTTCAATGTTTATATGATAATATTGGTGGTGCAGTCGAAGCAATGAGTAATTTTTGGCGTTTAGTAGCTTCTACTTTCAGTTCATATTCAAATTTATTAGGGTCAGTATGTATACATCTCAACTTAGGTAAAAACGATCCCAGCTTTTCAGCCAATAAAATTTTTAAGTTTGAAGAGATCATAACAGATTGTTATAAGATTATCAATGGAGTTATCTGAAACACATGTACAATATGCTAGTCATAGACACAATTAATTCAAATAGGATGATATAATACTGTCTGACCAATTACCAGATTCAGATTAAAAAATTCCATCAAAAGTATGACAACTATAGTTGCCAATTTTTTCTTGATCTATGCAAATCTTATATACTATAAAATGTCACTTGGACATAAAATGCATCAATTGTGTTTTAAAAAGTGATTCTCTTCGTGCATTTAACTTCTTCATAAAGATGTTATAAAAACATTTGAACTTACCCTAGATTCGAAATATTTCGTTGCCTTCATGCACGTTTATGGTATTAATTCACTTTTGATTCTTTTTGTTTTTAAAATCATTTTATCTGAGATTAGTCATTGGTATTTCAAATAAACTGAAACTGAAAATTTTCGTTCATTTTTTATTCAAAAACTAATAAATTCTTCTAAATGCTCGTTTTGTTGGAACCATAGAACTAGAGATACGAAATTTTATTCTTGTGCATATTTGAGAATAATATTTATATTGTACTGTAAAGGTATGAATTCATTAATGAACCATGGGCTGGAAACTACTTTGATAATCCCTTTTTGCTTTTACCTGGCATTGCTGGTTCTAAAAATCTTTAACCACTCTACGACAAACTTTCAAAAGCAATTCGAGCAGTTGATAATAAAACATTAATTTTCTATGAACCAGTTACTTGGAGAGGTATGTCAGAAATGAAGGAAAAAATATATTAATTTTCTTTTATGTTTAGTCCGACTTAATGGAAATTATTCAGGTACTGGATTCACCCATGTACCAGGTGGTAATGACTATCGGAATCGTAGTGTTCTTTCCTATCATTATTATTGTACTATTATACAAATTGTACCTGTACTAGGAAATGCTACCATTCCTATATTTGATCGAGTTTTATGTGATGATGTTGAAGGACCAGCACTTTTTCGCTCAGCATTGGTATGTAAACTTTTATAAAAAAAAAAACTTGTTCAACATGGTTATCAAGAATAATCAACTTATATTTAGATTGATGCTAATCGATTAGGTGGTTCATTGTTCTTAACGGAATTTGCTGGTTGTGACAATTCACCAACATGTATTGAACAGATCAGTTGGAGTTTGGAGGGTGCTGATTGATTCTTGCAATCATGGGCTTATTGGTCAGATGATTTTTATAAAGCTATGGCCAAAAATGGGCGACTATCACGTCCGTATGCTCGTGCTATCGCAGGTATACCTAATCAAATGCAATATAATCCTGATACACGATCGTTCATATTTACATATTCCATTGACACATCAATTGAAAAACCTACAGAAATCTATATTCCATCACTAGTCTATCCAGAAGCGAGTTACAATGTGACTGTTAACGAAGGAATTGAATGGAAAGTTGATTCAACAAATCCAAATATAATTCTCATCGAACCAATTAAATCACATGTTCATAGTCGAGAAAGAAATGTTATAGGCGTTATTTCAATCAATCCAAAAGACGAATAATAAGAATTTTTCTTATATTTTAACTTTTTATAAGATAATAGATTTATTTTCCAATCGTTTGATTTTCATCAAATAGAGTAATATCTTTACATTTTATTCTTTGTATAATAAAATTGCAGAAAATTTTCTTATAGTTTCACTGAATCAAGTTGTTCATTTATTCAATTTAGAAGAGCAATGCCTTTATTGAAAGTTTCGCATATGTATCGATACTACAGTGATGAACATATTTTTACAAAAAAAAGTGTGAGAAATTCTTGAAATCTTCATGATTATAACTGACTATTATCCATTTTAAAAGGCAAACCATTTTGAGAATATTGAAGAAAGCACTCTTGAAGTCATTGAAAAACTAAAACATTGGTTAAAATTTTATTTTTTGATTTGATATTTTCAACATTATCGATATCATCTAAAAGTTTTAAATTCAAATTTTTGGTACTTTTTGATTGAATCGATGAAAAATTAATCTTTCACATTTGCGTACTCATCAAATACTATAAATAAAATCATGTGCTTAGATATTACATTTCTTGTAATTAGTTCAGTTTTGTTTATTAAGTATTGTCTGACACTAGTAATTTCCTTTGAGAAAATTCGATTTAAAATAATTATTTTTTACAATATATTCGCCATCATTCAACTGATACTAATAAAAAAATAAATTAATATTGGCAAGTTTTAAAAAATAATAATATTCTTCCTAGATTATGATGTAATTATTATCAATACTTTGGGTATCAGAACGACATTTTTCATTGACCATGTGTTCTATATAAACTAAAGCGGCCCCATTTGTTGTCTTGTACAGAGATGAGATCGATTGGTTAATCTTAGATAGTTGAAACATAATGTGAAAATATATACCAAGTTAGGAATAAATCGACGAGCCTAGTTATTTTTGTATTGACTTGAATGTACAGTCTAATCAAATGTATTTTTTATAGCATATCTTCATTCTCTTCTGGTTAAGTACGCTCATGATTTGTAGTCAATATATGCGTTGCTTTTAATAACCTAAACAAGGTCTTATTAGATGTATTCTCGGCTTATCATTCTTCTATACATTGCTCTTCGACAAAATTGTCCAAGATTAACGGTTTTCGATTTATTTTTTTAAATCTCGTTACAAATTTGACTATCAGACGGGCAGATATAGACTAAAGATAGTCATCTGATGTGAAGCACGGATCCAATCCGCATAACTACAATTTTTATTTGGTACCATTAAAATGTATGATCAGCTGTTAAAAGATAAATCTGATCGTGTAGATAAACTCAATATATTCTAAAAAAAACATAATTCCTAATACTTCTCCTTTTTAAAGATAATAGCTTGATAATATACGATCAGATCTATATGAAGAAAGTATTTAACTGGATTCGAAAAAAGTTGTAATTCCTAGTCACACCATACTCGTACGTCTGACCAAATTCATTAACACCATACTGTTAAATATGCATCCCGAAAATGTTCGTAAACTATGAAAGATGAAATTATCGATTTTATTGCTTGGAAAAAATGTAGACATTTCGTTTGACAATAGGAATAAATTTTCACTACTGCTTTTTTTCTCAAAGTTTATGAAGATTAGGGTTTGATGGAATGATAGATTCGACTTGATAATATTTTTTAGCAATAAAACAATAGTTATAAATTAATTCTTTCAAATGAGTGCTTTCAAAGCAATCAGCAATCCAAAATATCTTATCTTACCAGAAAGTACATACATACCGTAAATGAATTACCTGAATCTTACTTAATTGAATGTTTTTCAATATATTATAACATACCATTTTCATCTAATCTCTAAATTTGGAGATCATTATAATGCATAAACAAATTCGCATATGAAAGTATGTAATGCAATATTGTAGGATGTATGTAGTGAAAGATTACAGTGATCATCATTGCTCAATTTATCTATTTTGCACTACCACACATACGAACAGACTTTTAGTGTTATAAATACTGGATTGTTTTTAATGACAATTACAGCAGCTTTAAATTTCATTTTTCAAATTAAAAAATTTGATTATTTAATATTTAATTAATTTTATTTATTTAAATTTATTAATGAATGTCGACGTTTCGGTACATAACGTACCATTGTCAAGACAGTACAAAGAGAGAAACAATAAGAAGAAATAAAGAATACAATTGTACATGGAGAGTAGAGTCATCTGTCGTATATCTAAGTTAACGCTATAGAACCTCCACCAATTAGTGATGTCAATGCCAGAATTTCTTTTAGCAATGACTAATCGTTCGTTGGGGAATTATTCATTATCGACTTGATCTTGACTTTAGGTTTATTTGTTTGTAGACCTTCCGGAAATACGATTAGTGGAACTGAACAGACAGTTTTATTTAGACTGGGTTTATGTTTTAAGATAAATAGTGATTCACGTACTTTTAATCTATAATCTAATTGATCTTTTGATAAGATATTCCAATTTGTCCAATCAATCTTATGTTTAGTAATTATTTCATGTTGTCTTATAGCTGATTTCAATTGTTTGGAATTGATTAGATCATTGTGATCATTCAAGATGTTAGAAGAATTATTACTTAGAGTTTCTATTACAGATTTAACCAGATTAGATGTATTATTTGATTGAATTGGTGGTGCTGTTTCAACATGTTTTATGTCTATTTGAAGACCCATGTGATGTAAACCGGACAAAAACCGGCGGTTAACCGCGGTTTTACCGGTCCGGTTACCGGCTCCCAAAACCGCGGTAAACCGGCGGTTTTGTCCGATAAACCGCGGTAAACCGGCGGTTTTGTCTGGTAAACCGCGGTATACCGCCGGTTTTTTTCGGTAAACCGGAGTTAACCAATGCTAGTATGTGCAACTAGACAATATCGTTTGCTCTTTTCTTTGAATGTTTGTATAGCAAAATTTTACAAATATTTTTAGATTCATAGAATTTTTATTTCGCGCAAAATAAAAGTACAAAAAAATGTAAAAATACGAAAAATCAACACAAAATAGTGAGAAATAAATTTAGAAAAATAAATTTAAAAAAAAGTATAAAAGTTATTAAAATCAATAAAAAAAAATTAAAGAAAATAATCTAAAAATAATAAATATTAAAAGGATGAATCTGAAAAAGTATAGAATTAAAAAAAATTCAATAAATTTCCAAACAATTAAAATAAAAAGTGAATATTAAAAACTTAAATATAAAAAAGATTAATGCGTACTTGAACTTTGCCGTCGTTAAGATGTATTCGTGTCTTTCAGCAGGAAAAAATATAAATAATACAGCATATGTACATGTATATATATATATATATTTTTTTTTCCGTTCTGTTTCTAGTATATATATATATATATTTTTTTTTCCCGTTCTGTATAGCCGTTCTGTTTCTATTATATATAGTTCATCGGAATATTATCGGTTTACCGCCGGTTTCTTTCGATAAACCGCGGTTAACCATCGGTTTGCCCGATTTTATCGGTTAACCGTCGGTTTGTCCGGTTTTACCGATTAACCGCTGGTTTTCTCCTGTAAACCGCGGTTAACCGCCGGTTTTTCCGGTTCGACCGGTTTACCGCTAAAAGTGATCCAGTATTCATGACATGGGGATCTTCTTCAATGTATGAGTTAGAGAAATATTTCATATTCTTCTTTCTTAATCGGTTAGACCTTCTTAAGTTATTTGTATCAATTATAGGTGTTTCAGAATTAGAGTTTAGATGATTAGAATTATTCAATTTAATTGTCGGTGATATGATGTTAGTTTCTGTAGTTGAATTTTCGTCTATTTTAATATTGTGTTCATCTAGTCTCCTTATTGCTTGTCGTTCTGTTTTTCCTATATATGATGCATCACATACAGAACAATTTATCTTATATACCATATTAGATTGTAATTCTTTTGGAATTATATCTTTAACATGAAAATATTTAGTAATGCTCGGTGGTGGTCTCTGTATTGGGTGCATATTTATATGTGGATTGATTGTTCTTGCTAATTTATTGAGACGTGTGCTAAATATTTTGGTAGGTTTACCATAGAAGGGTATATCTATAAAAACTTGTTGTTTTTCAGATGGATTGTTATTTGTGGTTTTTAACTGATGTTTTAGTTTATGATTTTCAATTCCATTTGTGCGATCAATATAGCGTCCTAAAGTTTTACGAATTTGTGATGTAATAAATCTTTTTGGATAACCATTTTTTAGACAAATATCTTCAATAAACTTGAATTCTTCATGCATGGTTTCATATGATGAACAAATTTTTATTGCACGATAAACCATACTACTTACAGTGTTAATCTTGTATGTGTGCGGGACAAAGGAATTCCATTTGGTTAACAGTCCTGTGTAAGTTTGTTTCCTATGTATTGTAGTATCAAACGGTTTCGAAGATTTTAGAGAATTATTATTATTACTATTATTATTATTATTATTACTATTATTATGTTCACTGTTGTTCGATATAGTTAAAGATTTATTTTTATTATTGGTATTATTGTTAATAGATGTAGCTGAAGGATTATTATTATTATTAATATGATTACTGTTATTTAGTGTAGTTAAAGGTTTAATACTACCATTATTGCTATTATTATTGTTGCTAGATATGGTTAGAGATTTTCTGACACTATCATTGTTATTTGAAACGGATGACCGATTATAGTTATTGTTATTCATTGAGAGTGAATACATATGGTTATTGTTATTAGAAGACCTTAAAAACTTATCAGTATTGTTCTTTGAGGAGTTGAAGGACTTATTAGTATTGATATTTGAAGCTATTATGAAGTTATTATTGAAATTCTTCTTTGAAGACCCTACCTAATTGTTAATATTACCATTTGGAAACCTAAAAGAATTGTTATTGTTGTTTCTCAAACAACTTGTACCTTTATTATTATTATAGTTATTTGAAGATCTTGAATAGTTATTGTTATTTGATGATCTTGCATAATTATCGTCAGTATTATTTTTATTTTTATTTGAAGAAATTAATGGGATACTATTATTGTTGTTGTTATTTGATGAAGTTAGAAGATTTTTATGTTTATTATTGTTATTATTTGATAAATTTCGACGATTAATAATATTGTTATTATTATTATTTGAACCATTAGAAGAATTATTATTATCATTCTTATTGTTATTTGATATAATTAGAGACTTAGTATTATTGTTATTGTAATTATAATTATTTGAATTCCTTGAAGAATTATTTTTATTATTATTATTGTCGATTGATATATTTGGAACAGTAGTATTGTTGTTATTGTAATTGTAAATATTTGATCCACTTGACATCTTATTTTTATTATTAAAATTGTTATTCGATAAATTTTGAAGATTAGTATTATTGTCATTGTTATTATTTGAACAATGTGAGTTATTATAATTACTATAGTTATTTGATAAAGTTAGAAATTCAATATTTTTATTATTATTGTTATTATTTGAATAATTTGAAGAATTATTTTTATTATTATTATTGTTATTTAAGAAATTTAGAGGATTAGTATTGATGTTATTGTGTGAACAACTTGAAGAATTATTATCATTACTATAGTTTTTTGATAAAGTTAGAAAATCAATATTATAATTATTGTTATTATTTGAATAAGTTGAAGAGTTAATTTTAGTATTATTATTATTGTTATTTGAGACATTTAGAAGATTAGTATTATTGTTATTGTTATTGTTATTATTTGGACAATTTGAAGGATTATTATCATTACTATAGTTATTTGATAAAGTTGGACGACTAGTATTATGCCTGTTGTTGTTATTAGAGTCACTTGAAGAATTATTTTTATTATCTTTATTGTTGTTATTTGATGTATTTAGACTATTAGTATTATTGTTATTGTTATTATTTGAATAAATTGAAGAGTTAATTTTAGTATTATTATTATTGTTATTTGATAAATCTAGAATATTAGTATTAATGTTATTGTTGTTGCTTGGTCTACATAAAGACTTATTATCATTACTATAATTATTTGATAAAGTTAGGGAATCAGTATTAATATTATTGTTATTATTCGAATAAATTGAAGAATTATTTTTAGTATTATTATTATTATTATTATGGTTATTTGATATATTTAGAGGATTGGTATTATTATTATTATTATTGTTATTTGATAGATTTAGAGGATTTGTATTATTATTATTATTATTATTTATTATACATGTAGTGTGATTTGTTGAGCTGAATGAATTAAGATTATTGGTATTTGAATAAATGAAAAGGATATTAGTATTTTTTTTTTGTGCTATAATAAATTTTTGTCTATATCCGTTTTCTACGCAAATATTTCAAATGAGTTGAAATTTGTGATGTATCATTTCGTCGTTGTACTGTGAAGATGATCCTAAATCAATTATAATGGAAAATATAACAATTATAAAGATGAAAGAGAATTCATGGGTTGTTACTCCAATCAGAAATGCTGGTAATACCTCTATCGTAGAATTAAGAATTAATGTTCTAAGGTATTATAACAGTGTTTGTACTCCATGGTAGAGGTACTAAATAGTTTGTGGTTGGAGAAATAACAGATGACTTTTCTTTTGTTTCTGTAATTTTTTTTTTTTGTCATATGTTATTTGTCATCGTCTTGACAATGGTACGTTATGTACCGAAACGTCGACATTCATTAATAAATTTAAATAAATAAAATGAATTAAATATTAAATAATCAAATTTTTTAATTTGAAAAATGAAATTTAAAGCTGCTGTATTTGTCATTAAAATTATTCTCAAATTGATACCCATAAAGACATATAATACTGAATTGTACTTACTCAATCTTGAAAATCGGAATATATATTAAGTTATAGAGAAGGAAAGATACCTGTAGCGGATTCGATGGAGTTGTTTTTGCACCAGTTTGAATGTGCGTCTCAGAGTTCTTGATTGCTATCTGTTCTATCGATCTATACATCTGATACTGCTCCGATACTACAGACGCGAAAATACTTGATAGGTTTTTAGAATAAAAGAAAGTCCAACTTTTACAACAATAAGTGACGTAGAATCTGTGTCTTCTACTGTGTCAATATTGACAATGACATCATGTTTGCGATGTATCACTGGAAAAAACAACAATCATGTTATTTCACGCAAAGAAAAGATAAGAGAGAGAAAAATATAATGCGTTAAATTTGTATGTTTGGTAAGTTTGGCAAGGAGAAAACAAATGACGTTAGTAGATGGTAAAAAAATTCAGCTATATTATTATTTAATATTTTCAGATAAAAAGAAAAATTAATCTTGTCGTAGAGATTTTGATCCATTGTCATTCAATAGTATGTCATCAAATCCTCCATTGCATAATCCACAAGCCGCATACAATAGAAATGCAATGTTATGGCAAAATAAAGACGAATATTTCTTTCGCGATCATGATATTCGACCAATTCGTCAAAGTGGACCACGTTGTGTAGCAACGACTCTTGCCATGCTGACGCAAAAGACACCTGATGATTTTCAAGGTAAAATGAACACGCAAGATCCAACTTCATGGTCACGAGTACTGCAACAATACGGAATGAAACTAGCTTATTGCCCTTCGGATGTCCGCAAACTTAAACACTATATGAATGAACTTGTTGGCATGGATGATCTTTTCACACTTAGCTACTATACATCTTCCGATCCACAAGATATTCTTGGTGATCCGGATGATAATGGTTGGGTAACAGGCTCTCATATTGTTGTTTTGCATCGAGATAAAATTCTTGATCCTGCAACTGGAATAGCAACACCGGCACTAGAGCATTATTGTAACAACTACCATACGAAACGTATTTTCCGCGTCGTGCCTATCGAACATGTTTGCGGCCTTTAAACGATGACAATACCAATTCAATGAGCACACCAGTAAATCTTAAACAAGAAACTCTTATCTCTACACTTTTAGTTTTGTGCTATTTTTTTAATAACAGTGATCGTATTGAAATGCATACTAAGTGAGAAATATTTCGACTATCTTATTAATTAAAATCATGATACAGCATTAAGATTGAGATATGAAAAATTAATATTAAAAAATTTTCAAAACGATTGAATAATAAAGTTATGTTCTACAGAGTAAAAGATATGGATAGTTTCAGTTTAAACGTGCTCCATTTTGTATGTAAATTAGTAACTGATAAACCCAAATAGAAACTCAACAGCACTTATTCCAATCATGTAACACATGTAATAAAATCAAAAGAATGATACAAAATTAGTCAATCTTTTTCATAGATTTCGTAAGTGACGTAGTATCACCATTAAACAAAATATCATCTTATCGCTCTACCATTATGAGTTAATATTTTCTAAAATATGCATACGTTATACTTTGTTGATTGGCATAAAGCTAATGCCAAGTTAAAATACCGGAAGATGCTAATGTTAGAAGAAAAATCTAGTAAAAACCACGTGCATTTAATATTGTAAAAAGATGACAAGGACAGAGGATCAATGTAATGGATTCTTCTTATAATATTGTACTGCTAGTTGTTTACATTACATATCAATGAATCGAATAAAAGTGTCAATGCATTTTCTGACTTTTCGAGTCATCGTCTTGTATAACCGTTAGTATTTTTTGCTGTTTATTTTCCTAGATATAATAATCTTTATCGATACTATCATGATAATTTCTAGTAATGTCGACATTACGTGGCATTTATCATTTGTATGCATACGGACAACTATGATTATTCCGTAAATTTTGAAATGATCAAAATATGCAAAGTTCATTATCAAATATAATAACATGTTTTAAAACAATTAATATTTATCGAACAATTCGAAAGTCTTATACATGTTAATAAATGGAAATTTTTAGTATTCTTCTAAAGTAAACTCGTCGAAAAATATATAAGTACCGAATGTCAAGGATTTTCATAGAAAATTGAATGAGTATTTAACGAAATCTGACTCGTTTGTTCATTATTCTCAGATGATCACTTCATCAGAATTATCCTAAATTTTCTTGTGAATGTTATCAAACTTTTTTCAAATAGAACAGCAGAGAAATGCAAACATCGAGTATCGATTCTAGGCCATATTTTATTTGAAATATTGGTTTGTATCGGAATTTTACATGAATACAAATTATTCAAAGAAAAATTTAGAGAATGCAATATTTTATTATAAATATTTTTTCTCGTTGATATAATTTCTCAATTCTCATATTTTGCTGATTTAGGTAATTACAATCTCATGTTAGTATTACTGATATTGTTCCACAGCCATGAAATCCAAGAATGTTATTTCCCATTCTCTGAAAGAATTAATTTTAAACCAGTATTCTTCTTTGCAAATAGAAGGTAAGTAGGTAGGTAGATGATGAATAAGATCGGATTAATTCTTTTAGAAGTAGGTATATTAGATTTTTAAATTGTATAAAGTTTATTGTGCGCAAACCATAAATTGGTTAATTTGAATTCGAACATAAATGAAACCTTCAGTGATCAAGATGAGTTTGAAAATAAAAGAAAAAACGCAGCAACTTTTCCATTTAACAAAAAATAGAAGATAATATTTCTCATAATTGTAATTATAATTCTGTTTCTTTTTGAGTCGTTGCTCTATATTCAACTATGCTCCCTATATACTTACTATTGCTCTACATTCAAAATAGATGGAGATAATTCTTCATTTTTATTTATCTATTTACTCACTTTCTTCTACAAAAAATATACTTTTCATTTTCTTTTAAATTAACTTCATTAAAATTCAAAGGATGCATCTACTCATAAGATTGAGATTATATGCTAATAGTCGAATGATAAACAAACATATTCTTAATTTTATTTTTATTATTTTCAAATTGGTAAATCTTTACATATTATTTCTTCAAAAATATTGATTTTCCGACTTTTTTGTTTTCTCACACAATCTTTCCTGTCATTCATACTCTTTTTATCTATACGTATTATATATAGTACATTACCTACGTCATTTTTCCAAGTGAACTAATTGCGTATTTCTAATAAAATCTTATTCTTTTGAAACATGAATAACATTTCATATGAAATAAAAGAGTCAACATTAATGTTGACGTTACTCTACTCTTTTCAGTTTTAATGATTTGCATACACTGTATAATGAACAATGATACACTTTAAATAGAGCGTATTTGTCCTCATTAATCTAACAGAATAATTCTTCATTCTTTTTATTCATGCGAAGGACGTAAAAGAATAGTGTAGATAAAATTATAAGTAAAGAAGACCTGTCTCGAGTATATACTAATGTTCTGACGACGGTGTAATACATGAAAAAGAAACATTTCAGTTTGATGAGAATAACTTGGAAATAATATCATATAATACGTATTTGAAAGCGTACAATTGAAACAATGTCTGCAATAACTGTAGAAATGTTTGCTACCATTCAAGCCATTCAGAATGCTCAGCTTGCTCTTGTGAGAATAAGCACACCACTTTTGCTTATCCTCGGTAATATTGGTGAGATCTTAAACGTTATTATTTTTTCTCAACGCATCTTCCGAACTAATTCTTGTGCTATATACTTTCTTGCTGCTTCATGCACTCAATTATTTTTCATCAATTTTTCTATTCTTCTGAATGGTCTTTCTCTAGGTAAGTTTGCCAACATTTGATGTTCTATATAGTTTCTATGATTATATAGGCTATAGTATCGATCCTGCACGAACATCACTGATCTTCTGCAAGATCAAGTTCTATCTTACATATATTGCAGCTATTCTACCACCAAGTTTTATTGTTTTGGCATGTGTTGATCGATATCTATTAAGTTCACTACAAGCAAGAGCACGTTCGTGGAGTCAACCACGCTTTGCCTATAGAGCAATAGCTTGTGTCTCTCTATTCTGGATACTCTTTTCCATTCATAGTTTATTTGGCTCTATCATTTTGTCAAGATCAGGCTATACACAATGTTATATTCAACCAGGATCTTATACACTTTTTGTAGCTTTATATTCAATCATAATCAATTATCTTTTACCACCAACACTCATGGCAATTCTTGGTTTGTTCACTATTATTAATGTTCGACGAACACAAAAGCGAATTCATCCAAGCACAAGAGTTGGATATAGGCATCGAAAAGATCGACATCTTTTGCGCATGTTACTTTTTCAAGTAGTTGTCAATGTCATCTTTACGATACCGGGAGGAGTTCATCAGGTATGAATTGCTTTAGTTTTGTTATATTAGAAAGTAATCTGTTAATCTGTCATTTAGTTATATAATGTAGTATCAACTGATTGGCAGAAAGATGGTGTTCAAAGAGCTCGGGATTATTTTTTCTTTTCATTGGCATTAGCTTTGTTCTATATTCCGAACTGTGCTGGCTTTTATATCTATACTGTAACAGCAAGTATATTTAGACAAGAACTCAAGCGAATAATAATACAATGTTATCGTCATTTTGTTCCTGAAAGACAAACACGAGTGATAACGGTGACGAGGCGTGCCAAATAGACGAAAATAGAATTTATTTTATGTATACATTTTATTTTATTCAAATCATTCTTTTTCTTTTATCAAAATGTTGTATTTTGTTGTCTGTTTCATGTAGTTAATTGTATTTATCGTAAAGTATTGAATCCGTAGATCGATTAATTCAATTGTCCAAAAAATATATTTCTTTTTGAAATATTCTTCATGTGATTCTCTACCGAACTGCATAATTTATTTGCTATGAAGAATACCTGTATTATTTAAAACATCTAGTGAAAAAATGGAGGTTTAGAGCATATTAAATCAGTTAATTAGGTTTTTTATTTCTGTATATGTAGAATTATACATGGAGTGAAAATACTTGCATCATCGATATTTTGATGCTAAGTTTATTGTCTCCCAGGATGAGAGAGAAAAACAAGAAGTGGGGCTGAATAGGATACGGGATTAAAGTCTGCGGGATGCAAGTCAGACGGGATTCAATACTGCTTTCGCGTAATTCATCTATAGAATAAAAAAATAACCATCTATGCCGCGCATCCGAATAGCGATTGATTTTATGTCAGGAAAGTAGAAGGATGGCTATGGAAACGATTGACTGTTGTATTTACAGAAAATTGACGGTTCCTTTAAAATGAATGAGATGAACGATGGGCGAAGAATGAGACAATGACAGTTTTATAATTTGTCTAACATAGAAAATGATATAAATAGTAACGCATGCATACAGTTGTTCATTCTGTTTCATCTCATTATAATTATTAAATTCGAAACTTGTTGTACTCAATACATACTCATACATGAATTCTACGCCAAGTAAAGCTAATGGCCGGAGCTATTATCTGCTAGACATTACTATTGCATCTCTTATTTCAATACTGTCAAAACCTATTCGTACTCCGAGTAATACAGCGTATTCTTGTACATAGATAGAGAATCTTCTCAAAAAATAGAAAGATCGTTACGTCATTGTCATCAATGCAAATAAAAAACTGACGTCTACTTGTTAGCAAGTATTTAGATTTTCTGCAATAATTGATTATAAGGTAGATTTCAAGAGCGCTTAGAGAAGTTTGTTTCTTTCCGAAAGTACCATAAGACTCACTCATTCGCACCGAACAGCACTCACTTTCTTCTCAATCATCAACGTAACTTCTTTAAATTGACTGATAGATCGAACATACTTGCATCAATGCCATCCTTGCCTTCAGTTTTACGAAGTTCGAATACTACTTTTACAACACAAAGGAAGAGTAAACTGTCCGATACTACTAAAAATAAAATCAAAGAATTGAAAGCACGCTGGATCTGTGAAGACATGCGCTCTTTTGCAATTGCCAATGATTTTGCTTTTCACGGAGTCTCTCAAGAACTTGTGTCTATTGGTAAGCTACTCCTCTTTATCGGAATGAACTTCATGTTTCTGTCCATTCTTCTAGATGCTCAGTATGGTAATATGGACGTCAATAATATTCCTTATGAAGTCCATACGATCTCATTACATATTTGTGATCTTACTACGACTGAACACTCTCGAATAAGAACTCTTGTGACCGGTTGTATAGATAACGATACAATTTGTTTATGTCTTCTTTTGTCGGTGGTGAATATGCTTTACACAATATTGATTTAGGCTGTCATTCTTTTCCACCTATCGCAAGGATAGCTGAGAACATTATCACTATAAGTTTATTTGTTGCTGTGCTAATGTATCTGTAAAATACTTTAGATTAAGTTGTTCAATCTGCTCTCGCATTATTCAACATTACGGATCTTTTACACGTCTTTGTGTACTCATAAAGTGAGTACACTATAGAATTGGTCAGTATGGCCGTCCGGCCGTTTACACGATAACTCTTCATAACTACATCCGATTGTGCTGAAGTTTTGTGCATAGAATTGTCTCAACAATATCTCGGTCGAGTTCGAAGATGAGAATGATCTGTCAAGAAATGGCTGAGTTATCGAAAAAATTGTCATTATTGATCAAACCATACCTGAAGGGTGGTACAGGGATTTTTTCAAAAAAAAAATTTTCTCAGTATTTTTCACAACATATATAAATCGACTCAGTTTTCAACGCTGATTCCGAATATGATATTAGTTTTGAATCAAATCGTAGTTTTTTAAGTAAAAGTTGCCTAAACAGAGTCGTAAAATGCAAAAAACCTGCATCCTGAGACCAGTGTACGTAAATATATCTCACGTGACTAGTGATTTGAGGGTGTTCTAGATACATGGTTTTGTCGCTACTAAAAAGAGTTATCAAACGGAAAAAATCCGAACTCGATAGCTATTAATATTGGTGGATTATTATGAAAATACTAATGTCTCTGTGTATCATATATCGATCATAGATTCATGAGTTTACCTATGATCATAATCTCGCTAGATACAAACCCAAATTCATTCTTAAAAAACTTCTCCTATCTAATTCTTTAAGCTGAGCACAAATCTGAACTCGATTTCTGTGATTTCTAAAGATATAATATCACTGTGGGAGTTTAGTCAATGATCACTAGATAAGGTCAACTGCAGTGTCATCCATGTTTTTTTGGCACCTTACGTTTTTTATTCTTACAATTTAGTCGCAAAAGATGTGTCTTAATGAGATTTATGTCTTGTAGAAAAATAAGCCTAAGATCTCGTCCAGCACATGAGAAAAATCCAAAAAATATCACCTTTCGCAGTGTAATATTTCTTCTCATTTACGCAGTTTTTGAATTCTAGCACTTTTATCTCACAACTTCTTCACTTAAGCAAAATGAATTTGTAGATTAAACTGTTTTCTGTCCAATCGAGATGTTCCATAGCTCAAATGACCAATCCGTTGACGAGATAAGGTCAAAATGCTGAGTATATATTCAAGATAGATAGTTTTTAAACAGTTCGATCAGAATCAATTTGTCGTCAATTATTTTTACTCTTTGAAGTACGCATAACACTCGGATTTAAATCCGAGGTTTTCACATTTATGTTTCTATTATTGACGACTTTTCTATAATCTCAGTGTTTTCATGAGTAATGACATTATCAGAATACGTATTCGTCATTGAAAAAAACTTTACAAGATTTTTTAAAATAGAACAACAGAAGAATGTAGACATAGAGTATCTCTTTCTAGACGATATTTTGTATAGAGTATTCCTTTGTATCTGAATTTTACATAAATACAAATTATTTCAAGAAAAATTTAGAAAATATAATATTTTATTGCAAATATTTTTTCAATTGATAAAATTTCTCTATACTCAAATTTTACTGATTTATGTAATTAGAATCTAACGTTAGCGTTGCTGGTACTGTTTTACAGGTCATGAAACCCAGCAATGTTATTTTTCATCTATAGAAAATTTAAATTTAGTATAGAATTCTTCGCTGCAGATCGAAGGTAGATAGGTAGGTAGGTAGATGAAGAATAAGAACAAATTATTTCCTTCAGAAGTAGGTATATAAGAAATTTGGATTGTATAGAGTTTATTGCGTGTAAATCATGAATTGCTTAATTTGAATCCAAACACAAATGAAGACTTCAATGTCTTATATGAGTTTCAGAGATAAAAGGAACAAACGAGATAATTTTTTCATTTAACAAACATAAAAGATAATATTTCTCGCAATTGTAATTGTAATTTGAATAAGGAGTTTATTGAAAATTTAACAACAGATGGAATTTTTCATATTTATAAATAAATGTGTAATAAAAATTTGGGTATTTACTTGTTCAAAATGCCTTCTGTGTACATAACTAATCGTTTATTTTTGAGTTGTTCCTCTGTGTTCAACTATCATTCCTAGATATTCAATATTATTCTACATTCAAAATAGATTTTGAATAATTTTTGATTATTATTCATCTATCTACTGAGAATATACACAAATAGTCACATGATAAACAAACATTCTAAATTGTTACTTTTACCATTTTCAGGATGACAAGACTTCACATATTCTCTCTTCAAAAATATCACTTTTTTTCGGCTCTTGTATCTCCTCATACACGTTTTCATCTCGCTCATAGTTTTTTTATTTCTACATATTATATATGGTACATTACCTATAATATTTTCCTAGGCTGACTAATTGCATGTTTCTAATAAAAACTTATTCTTTCAAAGCATGAAAAAGATTTCATATGAGATGAAAGAGTCAACATTAGTTTTGGCGTCATTTTACCCTTTTCAGTTTTAATGAATTACATACAGTCCATAATGAACAATAATACATTTTAAATAAAGCTTATTTGTTCTCATTAATCTAACAGAATAAATATTCATTTTTTTTATTCATGCGAAGGGTGTAAAAGGACAATGTAGATAGAATTAAAAGTGTAAATGCACTCTCTCTCTCTAATATATATATATATATATATATATTGACTATGATGCAAAGTGTTAAAAACAGAT
>JAJEKB010020935.1:617283-679854 GCA_022393335.1 Macrotrachela quadricornifera
GAAAGACAAACACGAGTGATAACGGTGACGAGCACTGCCAAATAGACAAAAATAGAATTTATTTTATGTATACATTTTATTTTATTCAAGTCACTGCTTTTTTTTTGTCAAAATGTTGTATTTTGTTGTATGATTCATGCAATCATTTGTATTTGTCGTAAAGTATTGAATCCGATGATAAAATATTTTATTATCAAGAAATTATATTTCTTTTTTTGAGATATTCTTCATGTGATTCTCTATCGAATTGCATGATTTATTTTTTCGGTATAGTATTTGTCGGGATACTCATAGAGTGATTTTACTTCATGGAATTAACATTTTGATGCTAAGATTTATTGACTCACTACTGAGTTCGTGAGACTTAGCGAATGGGCCAGAAATAATGAGGGCTTCAGTGTTTTTCAAATAACTGCGTTGATTGTTGCCTTTTTAGTCTAATGCTTTTTTTGAAAATGCGCAATTTAATTTTCTAGAAAATGGATATTTGTTATTATCTCAAAAAATTCAGCTTATCTTGCAGCGTTCAATATAACCATTTTTGAAATTTCCTTAATAGCCGACAGCAACTGGAAGCATTTCTTTGATATAAAGATCATGATCGACTGTGCCATTTTCGTAAATCGTTAAAAGTAATACACCTTTAGAGCAAACTGCAAAGCGAATTATTATGTTTTTTACCGGATGCTACATTTGGTATGGGCTTCTGAACGATTAACTACCCATATTCAATCATTCCAAGAGTTATAAACTTCATCGATATCGAATATCTTCTCATCGGAAAAGAGAAATTTCACGGTGTCTTTCTTTCTAAAGTTTGTTCGTATCTCATTATCAAATTGTAGTCTTTTTTCATTTTACTTATCTCTGAATATTGGTTCATCTTGTATTTTATAGGCCTGAATTTTCAGATCATTTTTAAGTATTCTACGAATACTGATTCGAAAAAGACTCAATTCACGAGCTAGTTTTTGAGACAACATTCACTTTTGTCGATTTAATCAAGCACTCTATGCGTTGTTTTTTTGCTTACCGCATGTTTCATAATTGACCCAACGCTGTCGATTGGATTTTGGTCGGGCGATGCGGATGACCATGGTAGAATTTCAATCCGATTGTCATGTTTTCACTCGACCAGCAAACGGAACATCTGTTTAGGCTTGCTATCTTCTTGTAGACACCAACTTATGGGACCTTCAGAAAATTGATCTTTGGCAATGCGTAACAAACCGTTCTCATCAAGATCGCACTTTAATCACCGTTCAAATTCTGGTCGAAAACAATGAGCTGACCAAAACTACTTTTCGCGAAACAATCCTAAATATGTAACTTGATAGGATGCTTGGTGGTGCGAACAACCTTGGCGATCTTTGGAAACTGCCATACACTTCTCCCGTTATTATCAAGCTTAAAAGTCTTTTTGCCGGAAAAAATCACATTGTTCCAGTTATGGTGCACATATTGTTGTGCCCAGAAAAGTCATCTTTCTCGATGAACTTCCTTGGGTAAGGGTTTTCTCAAAAGCCGTCCATAACTTTCACCACTCTCCCGTAAACGACGCTTTCCAGTGTTTGAACTAATGTTAACATCGTTCAGTTTTCTTTGATGTGGTACATAGTCGACCAGTTCAAGGTGAATCAGACAGATCTTCATTTTTCTTCTATCGGCGCAGTCAATATCGTACAGCCTTTGGCAAACAATTCATGTGTTTCGATATCATCTTGTTTGATATTTGAAGACCCAATGGATGACGTTTGATAAACACAATTTCATAATATTGCGACAAAGAGACAGACATAGTATAGCGTTACGAATGAGAAAAAGTCGGAAAAATGAACTTGTAGTATGGATTCATGTTTTACAGATTAGTATTCATTTCATACAATCGGATTAATTCGATCAGCAAATCAAAAGAAGGAGAGAGACTACTCTTATAAAAGACATATCTCGACTGAATGATAAAACTCATATGAAATATGGCTGTTCAAAAATGAAAGGAAGAGAACAGACGAGGAAGAAGACTTTTGCCCACAGATGTACTTGTTCACGAAATATGATATGTTCAAATCAACTGAGCTCTATGATGATACATGAAACTAATATTTAAAAATTTTTTAACGGATTAAAAACGAGAAAATTTTTATTAAGAATGCATTTGTTAGAAATTATTGAATTTAAGTGATGTACACACAGAATACGAATAAATCTTCTAATACCATAAAATTAAGTTAAGAATGTTTGAAAAGTCGAATTTTGAATAATTTTTGCGTGATAAAGATTAGATTGAGCAGTCTAGACTATTATGATGGGTTTGTGTGTACTGAAACGTTTGAAAATATTCTTTCTAAATGTCTCTTTTCATTGAATAAAAGAAACTTTAAAAGGTTTGGAGCGGTTGAAATACGTTCCAGAAGTTCATAGTATTCATTCAGTGGATTTCCTCTCTATAGGCATTCGAAAATTTGACGAGTGGCGAATGGTTGAAGTATGTTCAAAAAGTTGAAAATGAGTGTTCGATAGGATACCATTGTCAAGTAAGAACAAATTCATTGTTTATTGAAGTGCTCGAAACTGGAATAGAATGAACGAAAAAATTTTATATTTCAAACTTCTGACCGATTGTTGGAAACACCGTGTGCTCTTTTGTGTCTGTTTGGATACGAGGATCCAGGAAACACTTTCCATCTTGGTCTATATTTTAGTGAAATAAAAAAAACTCATCGAAAAAGTAAACACTACAATTCTGTGATTCTATTTACAGGGCATATCACTTGCATTTTGATTTATTTTTTGACTTAATCGATTGCTGAAAATGAAAAAGTGAAATTAGCAAATTCAACTCGTCACGTTCTTGTTTATAAAAAGATTAGTCTGCTTTCCGATTGACTTTTGCCTCATTCCCAAGGTAGTTTAATTTTAGAAAAAGAGAAGCAAATATTTCAAACTTTCAAACGATATAAAACTAAAGTATAGAATAATAGAGAAATTATAAGAATATTGAGAAAATCAATGAAATGAAAGATTTTTGTTAAAATTTTATAAAGAAGTCTGCAAATTATTTTTGTATTGGTCAATCATAATAACTGGTTGTAGTTGCTGGATCTTTTGAAACAATCGGTCCAAATACAAAGGACAAATGATAGTATAAGACAGAGCCCAAAACACATCCATCCTATCAATAGTATGATCAAATTTCTATGTAGTTCTGGCCACTTTCATCGATATAATTTTTGATTTGTATTGTCATAGTAACAATCATACATTTGGTTAACCTAAATTTTAATAGGAAAAAAAGGTAGCATGATATTGGCAATTGAGGTTTTATTTTGTTTTCTGTAAAGGTGAAGGAGGCAATTAAGCATTGAAGAATTATAGACACTGAAGTTTCAGAAAACAAAAGCAAAAACTAAAATTTTTTTCATGGAAAATAATGAGGGATATACAGTAACTCCAGGAAGAGTAGTCTAGCTTTCTGTTTAAAAAGTCGACATAATAGAATTACTAGAGTGAATCAAGTTAAATACAAATGTATATTATATCAGTATCAATTTAAAATTCTAGAGTTTTACAAAAGTTTTCTCACACGATAAGATTGTTTTAGACTTTGACAATATACATACCGAATTAGATCCGGGTCCATCTGATGCGATAACTGTGGTTTCGATTGTTTCTCCATTCGATGCATTATATATTACTGTATATGACTCTTTATTACACGAATGATAATGTGTTTTACAGGTGTGATAGATCCCCATACCAATACATGATTGACGTGAACATTGTTGTTCAGTGAGTGTATATTGTTTGACCAGAGGTGTAGAATCTGCCGTAAAATCAAAAAATTTCCCCGCACGCGCAATAATTCTCGAAAAATTTTCCCCACTATGAAAATAGAAAGAATTATCTTTTTTCAACTATATCTTTAACTAAATATGTAAAAAAAAAACAAAATAAAAATATTCTTAGCATCAACTGGAAAGATAGTTATTTTAAACAAAATGATTTTCATTTATTGTTAATTAATTGTGGTAGTCTTGGTACTTGTTCACTTCGGAAATGATTCAATACAAGCAAACTAGGAAACAATAATTTCCATGGTTGATATTATTCACTTTTTCGGTAGAATAACCAAGTTTTATCCTTTTTGTTTAAAAAGTAATTATTTATTGATTGTTCAATAAATTTGTCCGCTAAATGAAACGGTGGCGCATTCCAGTCAAGAAATGCTTCATCATGCAAAAAATTATGTTGTAACGAACGGTTTTTGTGAATATGACTTTTCAATATCGATGCTGCTGATTCACAAATAGCTTCACTTCTAATTTTCAATGTCATCAATAAATAAAAATGAAGAAAATTATATATTCCTCTTGATAAATCTGTATTCGTGTAAAATGTTTTCATCACTTTGGATATTAATATTTTTCCGTTAGGTGACCACACAGTAAACGTATCTTTATCTTGCATTTCATTTAAACAACGCTGTTTCCATTCTAAGTATTAATCTTGAATGACAATCACATTTAATTAATCGTACTGATTATTCCTTACGGAAAAACAACTTCAAAATCTGTGCTTTAAAATCATACTATACTTCGTGTAAAAGACTTCCCCAATTTTTCTCGAGAATCTTCCTACAACCGATATTATTCAAAAATTTAGCTGCTGCCAATGATTCCTCAAAAATTTCCCCCAACACAAAAATTTTCACCGCACGCGCGTGCGCGCGGACGGGCAGATTCTACACCTCTGTGTTTGACTAAACATATAGTTGGATTGTAAACATACATCGCATGCTTCTCTGAAACATAATTTACAGTTCTGATAACACCAAAAATTGCTGACATAATCATAAGTGCGATTAAAATGCACAGCGTGAATGAGAAGCATTGTGCTCGCCCATTCATTATTTCCACGTTGCCTTTATCTACAAGGACGAAACAGTGGCACATTTATGCATATTTGCCAACGGAAGAAAAATGGCAAAGAATATTGATTTATATCATTTTTGTTGACGTGAAAAGTATAATGGATATTCACTCGTTCTGTCACTGATGTCCGTTGTCCGTAGAATAGAAAATTCGTATAGTCCTTCTCTTTATTCTTTATTATCGTCTACGCGAATTTTCTTCCATAGATAGCTTACACCAGTGCCCATAAAAAAAATTTTGCAAAAAATCCCGAGAAAACGCGTTATTAAAAACCGCGGTTTTAGCCGGTATTTTTTGATCGCATGAGTCAGATCGTCAATGCGCCTTTCGAATACCACCAAAAACCGCAATTTCCAAGAACGCGTTTTTTTGCCATTTTCACATCTGTACTGATGAACTGACATCTATAATCAAGCTAAGCCGAATAAAATCGCGGTTTGATAGACTGAATTCTGTGGCAGTTTTTATGAGATTTCTTTTCCCGAGATATCTGTTCTTTTCATTTCCATGGTGTTTTCAGGATAAATCAAAGATATACTATTGTTCTACGAGTAACACTTCCGCGGTACTGTAACTCGTAAAACAATCATATGCCTTTGATTCATCTTGAAAACACCATGGAAATAAAAAGGACTGGAATCTTCGACCAGATTAGATTTCACATTTATTTTAATTAATACTCACTGTCGGATCTATAATTGATAATAGTCTAAAAACAAAATAAAAGTATTTATTTAAATTATTACTTACTGCAATTCGACTATGATATTGGACTGAAATAAAAAAATTTAATATATTTGTCTAAATATTTACTGGTCATTTTGTTGTTGATATTGATCTAAAATAAAATATGGTAAATAAAGTTGCAGTTAACGGCGGCTATTCAGATAGTACTGTGTTCGTCGTAATTTTCTTCAAAAATTATTTTCATTATAACGAAAAAAGTCATCTTCTTCCATTCTTGATATAGAGATTTCAATTTAACCGGTCGCCTCAGCGAGAAAGTGTATATAGATGATATATGTCAGCTATTCTCTTTTCTTTTTGTCTGCTATGGATTGCCAACGGCATTAACATAAAATACATTGAGTGAAGCATAATAACTTAAATATTATGCTGGTGACATCAAGCAGATAGCTGCTGATTTAGGAAAGGCAACAAAAAAAATACAGATGCAACACTGATTTATTCACATAATAAGCTTAAAATAACAGATGTGATTGAATCCGCGGTTATCATCATATATGTCGCGATTATAGAAACTGCGACAGACCACAATACTCAATACCGCGGTTATTCAGGTGATACCGCGGTTTTCTTCAAAATTTTTTTTTGTGGGTGGTTAGTGTCCGTGAGTGACGACATTTTTTCGTATCTCTAACAATTTACTTTCGACAAGGAACAGAATCATACTTTGTTTTTGAGGAAGGATTTTTACTGTTCCTCGAGATGCTGCTAAATAACAGAATAGACAGAATAAAAATGTTTTTTGCATAAACAAGAAATGCTCCTTATATCACAAAGACTACACTTAACTTTTCGTAATATGTTATTCACGTTTTAAGGGAAAGTCCTCATTAGACCATTGATCCAACTTGTATATACAATTTTTTTATTACAAAATGATTTGTATGATACAGAAATCTCTCATGTGAAAAAAAACGACGCCGTAAACTGCCTGAAACGATGCAAAACAGCGAAAAACGGCTGCTATTACGATGATCGTTTACGAAGCATCTTAAAACAGTGAGATACGGTCATAAACGATATCGTTTAGGATGGTCGTTTCGGTGTCACTGGAAACGACTGTCGTAACGAATGCAGTACTAGTGCTGTTTTACAGCATTTTTATATCAAATTATAAAAGACACTTTAACACATAACTAGACATTGTTAGATGATCCAATAGCAGTGTCTCTTGTTCGCTTTTATCTATTATTGTAAGGGTACTATCTTGGAACATTTCTAAGGGACGCTTTCTTATTTTCGAGGTGCATTTCATATTTTTCTTTTACTTTATTATTTATGTGCGTTCCTAATCGAATTTTTTCGACTATTTTATACATGGATTGAAAGTTCCTCTTAAGATATATTCAATGACGTCACATATCCTTTGAATCGATGTCTGTTTCATATTGTGCGATGATCGACACCATGTCAATTGTCAAATAAACGCGAAAAGTGTACTTTTAGCATACTCTTCTTTTGTCGTTGTCCTCATAAAAGAGTATCATATACTCAGTAGTGTAGAACTCGTTAATTCGATTCGAGTATTTAAATTTTACTCGAGTTTTAAACTTTTAATAGTCGAGTACTCGAGTTTTCAAGTACTCAATTATTGAATTTGTTAAATTTTATTATTTAAGTACTCGACTTCTTAAGTATTAAAATTTTTTATCTGATGAACCTAGTGAACCATTATTGGATTTTCGAGTTGTAAACCAGTGTATTCATCCTATTATGATAGGTAATATAGGAACCGGTTGTATGTCCTGTTGTTCCTTAGCACCGTAATTGACCGTGATCCGATTTGTAAGTTATAAAATCCACCGTTAGGTTGTGTGATACGTTTCAACGATATACGGTTTTAATTTCACGCTCTTTGATGTTTCTTAAAAGGCTTCCTACTCATTCTTGCGTTCTATGGCTGACACACATGATCCTCGTCTTTACCCTGACGCTTCTCTATATAGTATAAAGATGTTCGCTTCACATTCATGCCTCGTTATGTACCTGAAAGATGTTTGCCTTCATCCTCTCCCTCATCCTCACCCACCCTCAAGGGTGAAGGGGATGTACAGTAGTGTAGAACTTGCTTATCCGATTTTACTTTTCAACTTTGCAATTTTTATTATATGATAGATTAAGGATGCTAGAAGTTCTTCACATAGTGAGGGTGCCGCCTGCAGGATGCTAGAAGTAATCCATATAATGAGAATACTGCCGGTTGAAAGGTAGAAATAAACCACAGAGATACGATGCTGCCTGCTGGACGTTGCAGTAATCCACAGGTAGTGATTCCTTGACACCCTAATGCAGCGCACTGCTTCCTGACCATGCATTCATGGCATCTCATCATGTGTAGTACTTTTAACATCCTGCAGTTGGCGTCCTTAATCTACCATGTAGTAATAGTTGAATAGTTGAAAACTGGAGTACTCGAGTATTAAAATTGCAATAGTCAAATAGACGAATATTAAAGTTTTTAAAACTTGAGCAAATTTTTTAATACTCGAATCGAGTCTTCAACTTCTACATGTCTGATAGTCCACTTCGGTATCATCTTCATAAATATATTATATATTCAAAAGAATGAATCTAGTCACACCATGACAGTCTATGCATTTTTACGACATCTATAATTTATTCAAGACAGAAAAACAAATCGACAAAAACTTTTTAAAAGTATTATTCTTATTTCAAAATATTTATTTATTTCGGATTTAATAATTTTCTTTTGATGTTTTAGATCAAGTACAATAGTACCATTAAGTGTTAAATATTTTATTTAATTTAAATTATTTATTTTATCTATTTAGGTAGATCATATTATTAATCAAAAATGATAAGTATTATTTTTATTTCAACATATTATTTGTTTATTTAGAATTAAATAATTTTTTTATATTTTAGATCAAATACAACAATACAATTAAGTACTAAATAAAATACTTAATACCTAATTGTCTTTTTGTATTTGATCTAAAAAATTTAAAAAATTATTTCATTCTAAATATATAAAATATGTTGAAATAAAAGTAATATTTATCATTTCTTATTAATAATATGATCTACCTAAATAGATAAAAAAATTATTTAAATTAAATAAAATATTTCATACTTAATGGTACTATTGTATTTGATGTAAAATATAAAAAGAAAATTATTAAATCCTAAATAAATAAAATATATTGAAATAAAAATAATAAGTATCATTTTTATTTGGAAAAATTTTATTTATTTACAGCTGGCAGTTGTTTGCCGAAATTTGCCTTGAGCGGCGTCGTTCACGTTCTGGCATAAAAACGGGCCTCAATCCGAGTTCACGTAAAACAGTGAAAAACGATACCTGTTTTTCACTGTTTAAAGTATTAATCCCACCAGTCATTGATTGTTTAAAGCAGTTCAAGGCGTCATTTCCGATGGCTCGAATGGTGGACCTGGGTCATGAACAGCTGTGCTCAATCCAGTTAACTTTCAGGGATGAAAATACAATCAAATTGAGAATTAAATTTCACATCAAGTTCCAACAACCTCTGATATGAAAAAATGTCATATGAATAACGTTGACGAAATACAAATAATATACTGATAGTTACTGTTCAATGGTATCTAAAGCTGACTGGAGTCGAAGAAGAATGGATAAATGCGCCAGGTATGAATATAAATGAATGAGTAAAAATGAAAGTAATGCATTTTTTTATTTTTTATCATCCATCAATTCGTGATGTGTAGATCGTTTTTCTTTCACAATAACGAAAAAAAAAATAATCAATCAGGCAGATATATG
Organism: Macrotrachela quadricornifera; assembly: GCA_022393335.1. NCBI lineage: Eukaryota > Metazoa > Rotifera > Eurotatoria > Philodinida > Philodinidae > Macrotrachela > Macrotrachela quadricornifera. Next base: position 626,725 of record JAJEKB010020935.1, read on the forward strand.
AGCCTTTAGACCACCTTTTGTCGTTGTACATATTACAAACCTTACTTGTAATTCATGCATGAGGAGAAAAGAAGAACGATACATTAACTAGACACCTCTCGTCAATGAAACGCATGAAATTTGTGAGAGAAAAAAGAGTGTAGTCGATCGATTTTTTCTTATCGCTTCACATACAATGGTTGTTCGCTAATATTACATAATGCAAAAAGAAATATATGAAGCACATGCCGATTGTGTTAAATATAACGAAAAAAACTACATAAATAGTCTCGTAAATGTTTGCCTTACTATAATTAATAAAAGTGTTTAACACTATTTTTCTTTATTACATCTAAATTTCAATAAAAACCTTCAATGAAACCATAGATTCAGCATTTAAGGCATTCTATTCACAAGAATTGTCTAAATTTTATGATTATACTCGTTGGATTGGACATTTTATATTGGTTAAAGTTGCTTTAAAAAGTATTCACTTTCCTTTTTTTGTGAAACACGATCTAAAAGGAGTATTGAATTATACAGGTAGAAAACTAAACTCCACAAATGTGATAGACAGACATAGTATTAAAACTGGAGTGTATTATAAACTGGTTGAAAAAAACGATAAAGTATAGTAAAACAGTAAAATATATTTTGTCCGTTAGATGAAAGAGTGTACATACAATAGTGACCTCTATATATATGTATATATTTTTAAAATTATAAAAATAATGTTTCAAATATATTTAATACCCATATTTGGATGTGTTGTGTTGGTGGATATCGGTTGTCTGTTCCTGTAACTATTATTGAATTGATTCAGTTATTATTTATGTTTTAAACGTTTCCCTTTACAGTCTTTTTCTTTATGCAAACTTCTTTGTTCATTTGATTAATTTAGTCGATAGCGTATTTGTCTTTCTCTGTTGACTTTGCGTAACTGAAATATCGATTCAAGTAGTTGAGTGCATAACGGAGTTGCCATCTCTTCCGATTTTTGCAAAAAGTTTCCACTGTTTCACTTTTTACAGATCTCTCGTTTTCCCAACTTATTCGAGATCTTTGATGAAACGGCTTATCTCATCTAGCTAGCATAATTTGAGAAAAAAGATATGTACTGCAGTTGCTTACCATACTCCAGAATCACTTATTCTATCTGAATGAAACCATGAAGATCCAACCACCATTTTGAAAAAGCTTCTTTCGATTTGTTTCCTGTCAAATGACTGATCCACTTCAAAATACACTATTGATCAGAAAAACAATCATCTTTCACCGTCACAATTCTGAAATTCCAGGTCGATTTCTCGGACCATATCGAATTAAATAGTGAAGATCAGGTGGCTTACGCAAAGCGAGTTACGTACGATGGCAATTACCATTGTTAGCCAACTTTATATGTTGAATCTTATCAAAGGATCTAAAAACTTTTTTGAAAAGAAAACAAAGATTATCATTTATAAGCAAAATATCGAATCCTCGAACATTTTTGTAGAAAAGTGGATATATGTCATATTTCATTAGCACCAGTAACTGTCAATTGCTAATCTCTTAAAATATCTATTTTAACGTTTGTCACGGTTGTCAGGTCATCGCTTTAAATGAAAACGTCAATACTTCGTTCAATCAAACAGAAGTAGTAAGGATGATAAATCTAAAGGTTGTCATGCACGAACTGATAGTATAGAAATCGTTAATTCGTTTCGAGTTTTCAACTATTCAACTATTACTATATGATAGATTAAGGATGCTAGAAGGAATCTACACTCATTGCAATCAAACAGTACAAATAGCAGGCATAATGTGTTGAGTTTGTTAGAAAGTAAAATACGATCATAATCAATAAAATTATATTTTTTTATTCTTTTTTTTGTCATAGTTTATATTTAAATAGATGTTTGAGAATTTATTCATTTTTTCTGTTGTTAACAAAATTAACCAATTATAATAGACATATTAGATCAAAATTTGAAACATTTCATTTTTCGTATAAATCAATTAATATCAACGTGAGAATAATAGAAGAATTAGAGTTAAATAAACATCTTGAGAGCTGCAGCAGTTGAAAGAAGAAATATTGGGACGGTTTTTTCCTCTTGATATATAAGGTGAAATCATTTGTCAATTCGATAGATTATGTCCTACTACTTAGAGAATAATATCGTGACTTGTGATCGAAATTTCGTCGAATCAATGGATGATTATCATTAATTTTTTTGAATGTATTGCAGATTTTGATTAGCTTGAAAATGACTTTACTTTATGTATTAACAAATAAACAGATGTCTTGATATCTTCTCTTTTCTATTGCTGAAAACAGCATATTATTAATAGCTACTACTTTACTATTTTGGTGCATGAATAGAATGAGTGTGATACCAAATCTTCTGTATTGTACTAATTAATATAAAAAAGTAATGATAAAAATTTATGTCATAGGTAAAATTTCACTTTTTTTAAATTTGACCTTGAACTTCATCAAAAAAAAAAAGAAATTCGATTAAAATGTATTGTATTTAAAATTTCATACTATTTGTCCTAATATTTATAAACTTTTTTAAGTTACTTTTTTTATTCATCATTTTTGCATCGAATCGTTACATACGACAACAGATTATCGTTTTTAAATAAATAAACTGTTATATGGAATAATGGGTACAAAAGGTCAAATATTGCTTTAGAAATCAGCATACAAGTTAGTATATATAAAATCATGATAGAATATATATCATCAAACGATGCTTAAAAAATATGATCTATGATGTGAGTAATATTACATGAGTTTTATTCTAATTTTGTTCGAGATGATGAAATATTTATTCGAAAAAACCAACGAGGATCGAATAGAAAGAAATGCATAGCAAGAACACCAATTGTAAGATCAGTAAAATTGACAACAAGTAAAACTCCAATATGAAGAGCAAGAAAAGCAAACCAATAGAATTTACGAGTATGATAAAAAAGACCAAGAGGAAGAAATGATATTTCTATAAATAATGATATCCATGTAGATATTTGAAGAATTAATGGATTTGAATGAAGTAAATAATGACATAAGATATTATCACGTGATAATGGAGATTGTAATACATGATTCAATGCACTTCCATCAATCCAACTAGGTGATTGGAGTTTATGTAAACCACTAATTGTATAACCTAAAGCATATAAAGTCCAACCTCCCCAATAAAGCCAAGGAAAAACTTGTGAACTAAGTTCAAGTTCTTGATTTTGATCATCATTTTTCTCTTGTTTTGTAATAGTAATGAGACTAAATGCTAAGAGTAGAAGACCAACATAAGGAATACCTGGATTTGAGATTAATACATTACGATTTAAAAGGCATGCCCATCCATACCATAAAAATAATGCAACAAGACGTGGTGCAACAAGTCGCAAAGCAAACATTATTGATAAACATGTTAAAGAAATAAGAAAAATACTAAGGAATGTATGAGAATAATCAATAAAATGAAGAATATTTGGAAAATAACCATAAGTAGGACTCCATTGTGGATCAGCAATCATTCCATGACGACCAAATAATTCTGTTGCATGAGGTACTAATTGTACGAAATGTAGCGCTAGATAAGCACCAAAAAAGAATTGAAAAATTTTTAATTGACGTACTGTATACCATTTTGTACATGTTGTTGATGATGATGATAATGCCATATTTATACTGCCTCCACTAAAAGCGCGATAGTAATGAATGTTGTGTGTCGCAAAGAAAGAGAAAAATTCACGAACAACAACGTAAAATGTGCGAGTCTATATACATCGTCGATGTCAACAATGATGTCATAACCTAATGAATCATCAAGAATAAGAGACCTGCTACATATGTTATGTGCAAGAAAAAAAAATGAGGCGATAGAGTAACAGTGTATTGCATTTATTTATATTTACGTAGTCTAACAACGATAAAAAAATAAGTTATTGCACCACAAAAATATTTTTTTTGTAAAAGAAAATTTGTGAATTTTTTTATTGTTAAACTCATTTTTATTCAAAATAAATCTTTCTTTGTAAAGTATAGGCATTACTACATCAAAAAATGAAACTTGCATTTAATTATCAAAATTCATAATAAATTAATGCAAGTTTCAATGAGCACATATATCGGTATGTATATACATTAATCATTATTCTTATTTCTTTTTAAGAGATAAACCGAAAATGTTAGTTGGATTATCAATTATTGTCTGCGGACTTGGATGTCTTATGATGTTAGAACGTCTATTTCCAGATCAACCATTAGTACATGTACCAGGATGGTGGAAACGTGTTTTACTTATTAATATATACCAGTTATTAGTAGTTGTTGTCGGTACTTATACATGGGAAGCATGGCTACCTGATGCACATCTCTTTCATTTACGCAACTATGTATCACCTTTAACGGGTGGTATTATTGCCTATCTTATTCATACATGGGTCTTCTATTGGTTTCATCGTGCAAGACATAATGTTTATTTTCTATGGCTTTGGTTTCATCAACTACATCATAGTGCACAACGAATCGAAACAATAACATCCTTCTATAAAGCACCTCAAGAAATTCTTGTTGATTCAATCATTATGACTATATTACTTTATCCATTACTTGGTCTCTCTAGAGATTCAAGTGTTTGGTTATCAGGTTTTGCTGCTTTTGGTGAATATATCTATCATATGAATATTAAAACACCACAATGGATGGGTTATTTTTTTCAACGTCCTGAAGCTCATCGAATTCATCATTTACGTAATAAACGTGATCATAGTAAAAATTATGGTGATTTACCTCTATGGGATATTCTAGGAGGTACATTTGAAAATCCAGAACGAATGGATAGACCGACAGGTTTTCCACCTGAAATAGAAAGTCGAGTACGAGAAATGATTTGTGGTCGTGATGTTCTTTTGGCACGTAGTCGTAAGACAAGACATGCATATAAACAGCGATATGCATTAGCAAGTATCGGAGCTATACTATGGATCATTCTTGGTTTAGGTCAATCTATTGGTTATGTTTTCAATATGCCACAGATACGTGGTTTGAGTTTTGCTACTGTTGCATCTCCATTACCTCTCGTTTTTACAGTCGCACCGAATGGAATGGAAACTTTTTCTACCAGTTTTCGTCTACAAGTTTTTGAAAAATTACCAATTACATGTAATGACAATGAAGAATGTATATCAGATCGTTTAGCACAAGAAACTATATTGACACCACAGTTGTACGGTACACTCAACGATAAACCATATAATTTACGAAATGCATATGGTGTTCTATTTTCACATGGACCATTTTTCCAAGATGAAAAGGCACTTGCTTTACGTGATCGAGTTTTAGAGTATAGTCTATGTGGTGATGGTCCTCTAGCACGTGCATTTCATATACCAAATAATACCAGCCGAATCGTCGTACATGTTCATTCTAATACTAAGACACAACGACCACATCAAGCAGATTGGACTATGAACATTGTATGCAAATGAAGTTACACTATTTTTCAAACACTATTTATTTCTTATTTTCTATTTCATATCTGTCTTTTTTCTCTAATTAAATATGAATCAAAGTGTAAAAACAGCTCGTATATTATAAAGAAAAATATTTAAAGAACTCAGTCGGATAATAAGTCCTTCTGATTGAATTCAACTTTTTGATGGAGTCCACCCAAATTATATGTACCAATGTGAAGAACAACTAATTATGAACAAAATCAAAGTTAACAGATTCATTTCATACTAAAAGTAACTATTCAAATGTAATTTATCTAAAGATTATATTATCTTATAATTGCATGACTTTTATACTTGATTTTTTTCTTACGACTAGATTAACTCATAAAAATCTTATTAGAAAAAGAAATAACTAATGAATCAATCAGTAATAAATCGTATTCAATACAGATCGATATCTCATAAGTTACTCGAAATAATAAAACTATTAATCATAATGGTTTAATTTTTACATATAAAAATCGAAGAATAGATGAAATAAGTAGTAATGTAAGTGTATCCAGTCAACTACTTAATCTTATTAATTGTAATGATGTTATAAGTGTAGTTGCGGATAAATTTACTGTACTTCTTCTAGATGACGTTGTAATCAATATCAAAAATTTTACTATAAATTCAAATAATCTCAAGAAAATAATCTGCAATAGTGTTTGTTATCGCTAAACATAGTGCATTTTTTTCTGCATTCATGAATCAACGAGCTTTGTACCTTTGAACTTGAATTCACATAACTTATTATTCATTATAACATGAAATCAAAAACCAAAAGAGCACAGACTAATTGGAGTGTAAAAGCATTTATATACAAAAATAAAAAATACAGAACGCGATATTCAAATAAAGACAGTCTAGAAATATCAGCGTTGATCACTGTCTTCTTTTCGTATACATTTACTTACATCCACAATAAGGATTTAGCTGCCACTACAGATTAGGATAAAAGTTTTCTGAAAGTTCGCTTTCATTTCGATTAAAACTGTTCTGAGCCATGGCCAAATTCATAATCCTTGCTCTTACATTTTCATCTGCTAAACCAAAACAATAAACACATGAAACGAACGAGAGCATCTCACTAACTGATTAAAAGGTTTGAAGTTCATATTTTGTCCATAAGCAACATTTACTGAAACTAGAAAAACCTAAAAATGATTTCTCTCCATACACCTAGTTAGTTGAAATATGATAATTCCATATCTGTAATAACAAAAACAATGCAAAATAGATAAACACGTCGTTGTATTCATTTACACTTGTAATAATTTTGAAAAAATATTCCACTATTTGTATTTTTCATGGCGTGAATGATGATCAGTATGGACTCATTATTGACTGTCTCTTTGAAAACAAATCGAATAGCAGTTTAACGACTTTGATAACGTTGATCAAGTTGGTTTTTCTGTTGTCCATTATTTTAGTAGTGATGAATTTCCTTTATATATAGTTACAATATGAGAATATTCTGGCAAACTGTCGATCATAAAAGAGAGGTTCGTGAGAAACTTCATGAAGGAACGTCAAAAGTTGTACAATATAAAGAAACATCAATACAATGTTGTGCTAATATATTTTTAGAAAAAGCTCTTTTTCTCTCAGAACTAATTCTTCATTTATATATATCAATGGGAGTTTCATATTTTCTTCTCGATTTGTTACACACAGCTATCTCAGATTGGTTTTAGGAACAAGTTGGACTTTTGAAATACTTCAAGCATCTATTACAATTACATAAAAAGTATGTGCATATGCTTTTTAGTACAGTCATGAAATGATCATATCTCAACTAATTAGGCCTTTTCAATATTGCCATAAGATAGTAACTGAGTTACCTTTAATAGACTTTTTCTAATCTATATTATCATCGTTCTTTTCTTTTTCTTACTTTTACTATATGAAATCATATTTTCTTCTGTTTGTCCTAAATGTAAGCATTTTTTAACCAAAAGGTTGATTTGATTGTTTTTTAACACACTTTCAGGCAGACCAACAAGATGCCTTGTAATAACATAAGGCTTTATTCTCACATATATGCGACATTCATATTACTCTATATCAAGTGATATATATATATATATATATATATACACACATCGATGACTTGATTTTTCGATTTTACTTATTTCCTTTTTTTCAGTTTGTTCACGTTATTATTTTCTATTGTTCTGAGATAGTTTCTATCGAAAGTAAAGCGACTATGTTGTTCTTTTTTTCGTATCTTTATTTATAAAAAAAATAAATATTTCATACAAAACTTAATCATGCCTTATATGATCAGAGTTTTTCGTCCTCCATTTTATGGCACAAAGTCCACTGACTTGTTCTGTATGATGAGAAAAAAACCAGGTGACTTTGTCTTACTTTAAAAAATAGAGCAACCAAACAATTGCATATACAGAGTACACCATGCGCAGTAATCTGTGCACTATAATTACCTTGCAGAGTCATCATATTGTGAGATCCCTGAATAAATAGTATATAATGTGTCTATTTGAACAGCAACATTTTAGAGAATCCAATTATACGATAGCACACGACACGAACGCTTGGCAAAGGATAAAACTAGAATTTGATTGTAGATGTTTTACACTAATAAATTTTTGAATTAGTTATGACAGAATAAAGATATTTTTATTTTAGAAATCAAAAGTTATCGTTAACATGAGAAGCAAATTGATATTATTATGGTTTGTATTATTTATGTTAAATATTTATGAGGTGCAATGTATTCAACCCTATTTTCCTCCACAAATAACATTTTCTACAGATGACAACAAAGTAATATATGCCATTGATGAATTAAATCAACGAGCTTATAGATCATATATTGTATCTCCAACATTAACTCAATATTCATTTGTAATGAAGAATTTCCCTTTTACAATCCCTGATTCGCCAGAATCAAAAAATTATGTTCAATTGCAATTTGACTTTCCATCCAACAGTTGTAACTATCTAACATATTGGAAATATAGTATCAATTATATGGCCAGCTCATTTCCTTCGCATTGGAATTTCAACGATAGTTCATTTAAAATTGATAATTTCATCAAATTTAACTATAAAATGATTCATTCTGATATAAACATGGAAGATGAAGATTATTGGTATGCAAATGAAACATGTACAATCTATACTGGTGAAACGTTTCCTTGTCAAGAGATTTATTTCAAAAAAAATACAGATATACCTCTTAGAACAGCTGAAGTTGTTCGTCGAGCATGGGATTTGTTTCACGAAACGACGTATTATAAGGTTATATCCATTGGTAAACCAGATGACAGATTATTCAATAAAATTCCAGAACGTTGGGCTTATACTTGCACAGATGTTATGCTTAAAACTGATTACAATCCACGTATAGTGACAGTTGCTTTAAATAAAAGTACGCCAGTACAAGTTTGGTTACAAACTCCACCGCATCGTATTAATGGCAATGATACAGTCACTATTGAATGGCGCACAGCAAATGGTTCGAAATGCAACGATTGTCTAACATGGACACCAAATCAATTGATCTTTAATTCGGACAATTTTCAAGAAAAACAAACACTTCTTATTAGTCGTGTCAAAGATGGAGAAAACATATACATTGTCCCAATATTTTATGGTGGTGGATTCGATACGGTTGATCCAGAATCTTGTTGTTGGTTTGTCGTTGATTAGACATTGTTTTTTTGCATGTTTTAGATATTTGAACTATACATTTTTTGAAATATAGGATGGGGGCATATAAGTAATGGAAAATGGGCTCATAGATATTCATCGGCAAATCTTTCCAGAAAAGTAAGACGAGTGTTGTTAAAGCAAATTCAAGTAGAATCATACATATGGAAGCTTGCTTTAAGTGAAAACATTGTAAAACATCATATAGATCTTTTATAATCTTCCATATATTCGAGGTGTATTTATAGTGATTCAATATTTTATTAGAATAGACTAACTTCTAAAAATATTAAAAGCTCAATCTATCGTCATTAGAAAAAGCATTCGATTCTGTATCGTTTCATTGTAGAACTATTATTTTTTACCGACTACCGAAAACGTCGATAGCTTCATGTCTGTATAGAATATCAAATTGAAGACGTTCGCAATGCATAAAACTCAAAATAATTTTGATCCGTTTACATTATATTTTCATGCGAGCCGTTTTCGCTTATATATATCATTCGATAGAGGAAAGAAAGGGCTTCAAACTGGTATATAATTCATCTGATGTCAAGTTGGTCCACAACTTCCTGTCCGTGCCATAATGGCAGGGGAGTATGGAAAAGTGAACTGTTTGACTGATTTTCGTTGGTTTTTTAAAAACTTCTTTGATTTTTTATCAAAATAAATTGTATATTTAAAACCAGCATTACAACTCTGGTTGATCTATAACATTTTAAAAAGTTTTTGATGACATGTTTTTAGTGGAAAATTCGGCTGGGATTCTCCTCAGGGAAAAGTCAAAAAATGAATTCCATTGTAGAAACGTCACTTTTTATGTACTCAAAAAGTGAGTACATTCTAGGATCGGTCAGTGTGTCCGTTCGACCATCCCTTTACATAATAGCTTTTGAAATGGTCATCCAATTGTCATGAAATTTTGTACATAGAATGATCTCATCAGTATCTCGGTTGAGTTCGAAGATGAAAGTGATCCGTTAAGGACTTGCTTCGTTACGGTAAAAATATTCTCATTTTCTATATAAATAATGACCTATTTTAATTTTTTATAATTTTCTTTAAAGAAAAGATTTATCATAATCAAAACAAAACTTCAACTATCATATATCAATAGATAGACAATTTCATGAGCTGTAAAATGATGCTGAGTTGATTTCCTCTGTATCACAGTGTGATATACTGGAAAAGTAAAGTTCATGATAGATTGATTTTGATCAACCTGTTTAAAAAAGTTTTATCCATGAGCGCACTAAGGAACTACCCCTTAGGCCCTACAAATGCTCTCCTTTTGTCCCGTAGGACGTGGCGAGGAGTTAGTTTCAAAGACTTTATTTCCGTGCATAGATGAAAATTTGTTTTTTTAGTTAAAGCTTGTTTCATATTATATTTCATATTATAAACTCATGTTAATTAAGTAAAAGTTTAGTACAAATTGTTGAGGATTATTTTGAAAAGGTAAAAGAGCATCATAATGGGTATCATTGTAATAAATACAAAATCCTAATTTATTCATAAATAAATTCACCGTTTTCTGAAGAAAATAAACAAAAATTTAAGGAAAATCAAAGCAAGAATTATTGTATATAGTGAATGTTTTTTCTGATCAATAGTAAATTGTAGACATAGAACGTACCTAGACTAGATCAACGTAAAATTTTCAGATCCGGATCTGGATTCGGATCCGACGAGCTCTAGCCGACACATTATAGGATGACTGATATGTCTTATTCACTTTTTGAAGCACACATAAATCTTGGATTTAAATTTGCGGTTTCCGTATTCATTTAAAAAATATAATTTTGAGTTACTTGAAAAGGATTTCTTTCATTAATTTTCTAAATCAAATTATCAACAATTGTATATACTACTATTGGATCATCATCTCGTCGAAAATTTCGTTTATTCCCTCAGATTATTTCAACAATTCTTCTTTATATTCAATCAAGTGAAGAAGCACAGTTTAATCCTTTCTTGCCGAATAGCACCTCTAGGTACTATTTTTTTCAAAGCTTTGTTCTCTTATAATATAAGGCATAGAGAAGCTAGTTTCATACCAACTTAAGGTATATCTATTACAGATTTTCTAACAATATTCTACACATCGAATACTTTATAAAACCTTTAGTTACTACTTGGACAAATACGTTGTGTTATGGCGTGTACTAAGGTTGTATACTTGAAAAAAAGTCAGATCTTGGTTTAACTGAATATGAAATTGGAAAGATCGGAATAATAGCTTGTACTAGTTTTCTTTAGATGGATTATCATTCTGCTGAACATATAGAAGCTTTGCTCTATTGCCTGTTGCTCTTAATTTGATTTGACGAGCGATCAATTTGACTATGAGATGCAAAGAGTAGCCGTACTCAATCATTTCTTCAATATGGCAAGTTAGAAATCTTAGAATATGAGAAACAGTTTGCATTCTCTTTTTTTGCTGCGAAATACAAAGTTCGAAATTGCCAATGTCGTTCTATGCTATCTGGCTTTCTCAGATAGAAGGGATTCGTTGATAAAGCTCGAAAGCACCATTAATTTGTTGTTTTTTTAAATAGTTTTGAGCACGTACACAAGTTTTAAACATGTGTATTTGATTACATGCTATCACTCACCTTTTTTGCCTGTTCTCCCACCCATATTTTGAGTAATACAACAGAAAGAAAATGAGATATTGCGCAAGGGACACGCTTCTTTTTTTTGTTGTATTCTCTTTCTGTTTTCCAAAGTGATTCATCCATTCAATGTCTCCTACTCAATAGGAAGATTTCTTTTGATGATGAAATATTGTTTCATGAATGACATCCGTGTTTGAAAGGGATATTTCGACAGTATGGCCGAGCGGTCTATGGCGGCAGCTTTAGGTGCTGTTCTTTCGTGGGTTCGAATCCTACTACTGTCATTGATTCTTTTTGTGGCTGTGTTCAACGATGAATATCTGATTTGATGAAAGTCTCATCGAAGAATCAAACAGATTCTAATTGAGAAAGTATCTGCTGAAAATTTTTTTCGAATATATCAGCTCAATTACACATTGTTGAAGTTAAGCACTCTCTAGATTTCTTTATTCAACAATTGACCATAGACGTACACAGTGGAGAACTAGGGGAAAAAATTGATTCTCCAAATTTGAGCCCATATCATAACTAGCATTGAAGCTGCTACATTGCTACATTTAAGTACATTTTGAGTTCTGCTTTATAGTGAGTATTGGTTAAGCAGCAGGCATCACAAAGTACGTAAAGTATGTTCTAAATTGAGGATCTAGTTATATTCATTAGTTATTATATAGTTATACAGTGTTATGTATTTACTAAATATTACAAGTCATTTTGACTTCTTCCAATTCTTTAAGCTATGATGAGATCAAAAACTTACACGCAGTATAGTAAAAAGTAACCACTGAGCAATAATGCAGTTCTTTTCTTGGATTTTCCTAAAACTTTAAGTCAAATTTTAAGCTATTAATCGGAAGAGCACATGATCAACTATTTTCAGTAGATGCTTGTTTAAATATATAGTGTTTCAAACGCAATCTCCTATCAAAAGAATAGGAGTGTATAAGCATTGGAAAATAAAACAACAACTGTTCATAGACAGGTCATTAGTAATCTTATGTAGAAAAATGAGGAGATTCTTTTGGCACAAAGTTCAAGTAATATTTCGTATATTGAAAGTCATTTTGAGGCAAAGACATTGTAAAAAAAAAGGTCATATAGATCCCAGAGAGACTTTGATGTGTCCTCAGTATATTTGTATTGATCGAATATTTGACCAAAATAAACAAGTTTTTGGAAATAATAAGAGCTCAATTTTTTCTCGTTAGAAAGAGCATCTAATTCTGTATCATTTCATATAAAAACTAATAGTTTTTTACAAACTGTTGAAAACATTATAAAGAATGTGTACGTCAATGTCGCCGGACGACAGCGACACAAAAATATTTACGAATATATTCGTAAAGTATGAGAACAAAAACGCAAAAAATCGACAAGCGCGTCGATCACTTGATGTTAAGGATGAAGAGTCGGTTTGAAAATATGAACAGATTAATTTAATTTTTTAAATTTAGTAAAAATAGCTTTTTTCGTTACATTCATGACTAGAAGAATAAAAATTACATTAAATTAAGAAAAAAATAAATAAAAATACGAAAAATATCTAACGAGAGGATAGCAATGCTTGAGCATGATTAGTATGTTCTAATTTAGATCCTTTGAACATTATGATTCTGTGTTGGATTTTTTCGAATGATTAAATTCGATTTAAGAATTTTCAATCCAACTCATCAAATAGGCTAGCAAACATCGGCAAAATTCCTATTCAAGCATTTAGCTTTGTTGAGAAGTAATAGCCATAACATTGGACAAGTATTCTTTTTCTCGTCGCCATGTTTCTTGTTCCGTTCTAATATTTTTGTTCGATTGTGCGATTAACCATTGCACACATTTTGCTTGCGTTAGAAGCTTGTTTCGCTCTGACTCGATCAAAGAAGAGTCTTTAAGCAAGTCTAGAATTTTAGCTAGCCGTTTTTCACGTCGTAATTTTTCTTCTTTAAGTTCGATCAGTTTGCGATCGGTTTGTTCAAACGATGATCGTGCTTCTTCAAGATCGGTTTCAAACGACGTACGTGAATTTTCTATTGAGTGACTGAATTCATCGAGTTCTCTGGTAGCATCATCATTTTGCCAATTGATATAATTATCCATCAAGTCAGTAGTATCATAAATTGGATGAGTAAATCCATCAACTGTAGAGGAAGATGTATTATGTGGGAATGAGTGTCTAGATTTTGTCATCCATTTTTTGAATTGTTTCCAGTATCGCTTTCGAAATGTAATGAACTCTTGGATTCTTAAATGCAGCTTCTTTCGGAGAGACATCTATTTTTCAAAGAAATGAAAAAATAATGGAAATTTATATCGATCAATAACTTAATTACTATTGGTTTGATGTTTCAAATTAATTAAATGGTCAACAGAATTCTGCCTAGAACACGAGATTGAAGTAATAATAGTATTTTATAATATTGTTAAGAGTTAAATTAATTCTAAAATAAAAATGAAAAGTATAAAAAACGAATTATCATAGCTGAATAAATTTTCAATCAGAAACTGAAGGTTTAAATTTTCCTCACGTTCAATACAAAAGTAATCTTTAGAAATCGAAGCTCAGACAAAACCAGTTTGTTAGATACTACTCTATAAAAAAAATTCTTTACAGTAGAACTGTAAAGCCACAACATTTATGAGCAAAATGAATTTTATTAAAGCTGGATTGCGATCTTTTCCTGTCAAACACGTGAAATAGAAGTTTGCTGAAGAAAGGTCGCAAATATCTTGAAAATATTTCGTTTTACTCATAAATTTTGTAGCTAAGCGATTCAATTGCTTAGAGCATTGTCAACAAGAATTCGATATCTGACTTTAAATGTTTCAACTTCCTAGCCATCAATCTATACTCAATGCGACAGATATCTTACACTTATCTTCTCTCACTGAAAATTTATGTCGCTGTCAAGTTTTATTTGAATGTGTCGATATCAAATTTATATATGACTTTCTAAATTCCAACAAACGTTCGGATTTTTACCATTATAAGAATGAAGATCAGCCTTGGAAAGAATCGATAAAATAATTTCCTTTTGATTTGTTTGGCTTTTTTCTGAAGATTAAGGAAAAAAAAACTATCAAAATTTCAATGAGATCATGATGAAAGTTAGTGAAATCCTAATGATTCATAATTTATTTGTTTTCTTTTTCTCGATGAGGTAAAATCAATTTAAAAAAATTTTCAAGTGATTATACAAATATGTAAAAAAAACCCACAGATGTGAGTAAGTTATTTAAATACGCAAATCGAAATTTCCATGAAAAATTAATCATCATATATCCAGCATTGAAACATTCTTACTTTAATCACACTACATAACAAAAGAGAAAAAAAAAGGAATTTCATTTTTTTTTCTTTCCTATTCTGTATCGTAATTCAAGTGACAATGCTTCGAAAATGACGTATATGAATATATCCAAATTCTTGATGAATACGCAACGTTCGTAAATTTTGTCAAGGATTTCTGCTATACTTTCTAGAATTTGGAACTTTCTCTAAAAATGTTTTTTTTTTCAGTTAGTCATGAAAATTGATGAGTGTTTTTTTTTATTTTCTAGCTTGGAAAGTTGTAGGCACAGTTTCGAACAATCCAAGAATATCTACTGGCAAACAAACAATAGATAATTTGGACATGACCTGTACAATCTATTTTCAGAAGACTGATGATATCTGTCATCAATTTTGTTAAAGAAGTTCTCAGCATGTAAGATAAATAATTAAACTAAATTCTTTCCTTTTTTTGTCAATAACAACAGAACAATCTATACGAACGAAAA
Source organism: Macrotrachela quadricornifera (assembly GCA_022393335.1). Taxonomy (NCBI): domain Eukaryota; kingdom Metazoa; phylum Rotifera; class Eurotatoria; order Philodinida; family Philodinidae; genus Macrotrachela; species Macrotrachela quadricornifera. The sequence goes on from JAJEKB010020935.1 coordinate 642,264, forward strand.
TAATTAAATGATATATTTTATGAAATCCTCATGTTGTACATGGATTTTTCGATCAAGAAATCTCAGGATCAACATGGAACGAGATATATTTGTTGATCGAATAGTAAATGAATAAATATTTTTATTCAATAAAATGCAAAAATAAAATCTTGATGATCAATGAAAATCAATATTTAAAATCTTCTTCTTCATAACATTCAAATAAAATTGCTTTTCTCAATTTCATACAGTCTATGAATCAATGTTAATGCTGTGATAACGCATTGACTCTTATCGCTAATAAAATCATTGACTTATTACATTTGTCTCATTATTTATATATTTAAATTAGATAATTAAATAGACATTTCTAGATATTAGTAAAATACACTTTGATCCACTGTGAGCATATGTTACCAGTATTCGACATTTCTTTTAAAATGAAAATTAGCGCAGTGATTCAATTTGATTCCCATTGATAATTGTCATTTTCAGAGATATAGTATTAAATATTATTGTTCATAGATAGACTATGTCGACTGTTAAAATCAAGTAAGAAAAAAACTAATCAGATATTTTGAGCCATTTCGGGTCACTCTAATGGTTCCGAATGAGTTTTTTTCTCTTGCGGATAACTGTTCATTTTTGCATGCTTTCTACTAATAAATTGGTAACTCTCGAATTGGGAAAGATCGTACTTTTCATGACACCACTGAATTTAAAAACTTTATATGTAAAATCGATTTCCTCAATTGAAAATCGCATTGGAAAATATTTATTACCAAAAATGATCGGCGCAAAAATCTCTATAAATCCTGAAAGTTTTAATTAATTTGGATGTAGTTGCCGAATAGATCTGACTCGATTCCATGAATACAGTTAGCAATCGATAACACAATTTACCCCATTTGTTTAAAACCTGAACAATAAACCAGATAGACTCCATCTAAAGTTATATTTAGCGGGATAGGTCGGAATTTTTAATTTATATATAGACTTTGTAGTTTTTAGAATATTCTAAAAGTTTCAGTGCTAACGGATGTTTCCTTCTCAATATAATGAACTCTCAAGAAGTACTCATATTCCGATGCTTATCAAAAAATCTATTTTTCTTCAAAAGTTCAATATTTCTTGAAAGAAACATTTGTTTGCGGTGACATTTTAAAGATTTTGTATGAGCCGTGAGATCTATATATGGGAGGAGTTCCAGCCTCAAATGACGTCACTCAGAAGAGAACGATGCCCTTGGATTTTGGAATTTTTTAGGATTGCACGGATTGGCAATCCCGACAATCTGCCATTTCTTCCTTCAGAAAAATCGAAAAAAAAGCAAAAAAATCCTATTTTTTTTGCACCTATATGGCAATCAGATCTCCATCCAGTTAAGCCATGGGCATGAACTCTTTTAAGATTTTCATAGTCTCACTAAATTCTACTCATAGCTAAAATATAGAGTCAAACGGTGTCCAACAATTGGATAGGTTTCCTTGTTAGTTGAGGACAGTATGCAACATTTTATTTCATATTTTGGCTTGTGTAAAGTAATTCAATTTATAGTAAAAGATAGGAGAAAATGAACCACTAGTTCTTATTCATTTAGGGTTCTACCAACGTAATTCATTACTCTAGCCTGCACCGATCGATGAGTATTAACTATTTCTAAGACTTCGCAATAGTTAGAGAACAGAATGAATGTTATTATTTCCAATAATGTAGAAATCGTTCGAGTTTTAACTGAAATATCGCTGCTATGAGTTTTCAACTATATGAGTTTTGAATTATTCATGATTGGAGTCCTAGTGTCATGTGGTTGTCAAATTTTCGTCCTTACCCTCCTATGGTGTAATGGACACATTAGGTCTTCGTCTTCACCCTCATGTTTTTCGATGAGATCATCATTCATTTGCCATCATCCTCAACTGGTCCTTTAAACTCATCGTGAAAGTCGGGGTATATTCTTTTTCTTCTTTATACACAAAAAAAAGCTCTAGTTTCCCGGACAAACAAATATTCGGGCAAAGAAAGTCATCGGGTGCACATTTCTTTCCACTTTGGAAAAAATGGAGATTTTTTCCTAGCCAAAAATTTGTCATAGAAAGTTTCACAACATTTCTGTTTTCTTTTCGTCACATTCTTGACGAGAGAAGTGAAAGAACGAATAAAATGAGTTATTATGAAATTGAAAAAGTATAAAAACTGATCGGCATCGTCATTACATTACATTATTCACGGTGTGCATAGTAGAAAAGACAACACGCAAAACAAACATTGACTGACAGCATTCATTCTCTCTACCATGAGTGAAGCACAAGTCGCTACGAAATTTGAATTTTTACCAAATGAAGTACTCATTGAATGCTTCGAATATTTTAATCTATTGGATCGATTTCATTTATTTGATCAGTTGAATGATCGTTTGACCAGTGTTATACAAACTGTGCCACTGCACCTCAATTTCCAATATATGTGTAAATCAATATTTGATCAATATTGTGAAAAGATATTATCAAAATCAGGCATGAAAAGTTATGTACTTTCATTACGATTATCGAGTAAAAGCACGTATGATCAAATATACACGTTTCTATCAATGTTTTCACTTAACGAATTTTCTAATCTTCAATCATTAACATTGATGCGTATCAATAATAATCATTTATCGAAATTCAAAGGGATGTTACCATTATGTTCTAATCTATCCTACTTTTCTTTTTCTAAAAATTATCGTATGAAAGATGATAAAATACTAGCTACATTACTTATGTCGAATATACAAACATTATCATGCCCAACACTAAGTTATAATTCATCGTTTACATTTCAGTCTACGACAATTATTAATATGACCATTTCCAGTTGTAATGTAGGTACATTATGTCAATTCTTCCAGTGTGTACCTATGTTAAAGTATTTAAAAATAAAGAATTTCGACATGGATTATGACTTAACGATCGATAAGCTGCATTTGATCAACACACGTGCTGAATATTTAGTACAGCTTATCATTAACGAAGCTAAAGTGAAATTTGATTTTCTAGATATAGTATTGGAAAAAACACCAAATTTAAAATTTTTAGCAATATCTATTAACAATGCAAGAGAGATGATTGATGCTAATCGCTGGCAACATTTGATTACATCTTCACTTTCTCATTTACGTGTTTTCAAATTCAAATTCGATGTTAAAAATGTCACTGAAAACGATAACATATTCAATAAGTTTAAAGAATTTCAAACTGATTTCTGGTGTAAGCAACATGAATGGATTACTGAATGGGAATTTAGTGAGGACATAGCATCCATTTATACTATACCGTATTTATCAAAAAAGTACACACTAAAGTCAAATATCAAGCGATCTTCGAATACATTAAATAAGAATTTGAAAATGTTTAGTAATGTTACTGATTTAACATTTCTCTTGGATAATATTACCGACACATGTCAGTATTATTATTCAGATGTAAAGTCATTAACACTGAACGATGATTCTTCTCAGAAAGAATATAATTCTCATACAGAACTTGATATTAAGCCCCTTAAAGAGATTATCAACATAAATAACTTAAATCATCTAGCTTTCTCGTATAAATGTATATGGAAAGTAAAATCAGTGTTTAGATTATTAAGCGAAGCGCCACAATTATCATCCATGAAAACTGACATAGGTATACTCTTAGATTCAATTTTCTGCGACTTTGTACCAAAGGCGGATTGGAATAAAATAAGAAAATTAGATCTGACTGATGTTCGCCGTAATTTATTCAATGAGGAGGGTAACATGAAAAAAATTCGAGAAACATTTCCAAATCTCCAAGAGTTACAATGTGCCGTTGGTGAACCGTCTACATTATCAAATATATTAGATGAATTAACTAATATGCCAAATATACAACTTTTTTCCTTCACAACTCCTTTTACTGAAAGTACGAGTTGTTGGTTAAAGGATTGCGCAGCGAAACTCAATAAAAAAAAATTGCAATAAAATGTGGAAATTATCTTTATGAAGAACATGATGATGATAATTATAATGACTATTACGATTACGACTGGGAAGGAGAGGAGATAGCAGCTTTTCATTATTATAATAATTTTAATGACGATGAAAATATTGACGCTAATCATAATACTGATGATTAATATAGCTGCACAATTTGAAACTGAAATTCATATAAACACGAAACAACTATTTAATAAATCCTTGATATTGCTTCTGGTTTTTTTTCTTACTAAAGTAATAAAAGATCAATAGAGTTTTCAATCAAGAATTAAAAAGTATTAGTTATTTGGTAGTTTTTCAAAGGCATATGTTCATATCTGTTAACCGTCATATTACCAGATACGATCTTTTTTCATTTTATTGTAGAGAAAAGAAATTAAACAAAAATATCTCGGTATTTTCTGCGATTTAAAAGGATGAGGATGTTTAGTATCATCTCGTTCCAATTACCAAGTAAAGAGAGTTTTACATGAAACTTCCAGCAATTGCAGAATACAGAGCTAATAGCCACTCCTATAAGTTTTATCTTGAGGGCAAATTTAAATAAATAGAGATCACCATAAAGCATTTCATCCTAATTTCAAGGACTTATCAGTTGGTTCAAATATTTGTGTATAAAAGAAATCAAATCAGAATTTAATTAGAGAATAGGTAATATAAAATCGTAAAGACATTCAGTCGCTTATGCGAGATATTTTAGATTGTTTTGAGAGGGCTGATAATCATAAACTTTTTGTATGTATGGAAGAAGAGAATAACTTACCATTATGGTATTCGGAGCAGTTGCCGATTAGTAATGGATGTAGAATGAGGTTGCAGATTAAAACTATGATTTATATAATTATATGATTTTTTTCTAGGACTACGTTTCCGACAACTACATGAAGTGAAAGGGAAAAACGTGGTTTTCAGCACGCCAGTTTATATAAAAAGACTCAATCATCAGTTCTAGTTCTGTTTAAATGAACTTGATGACCAAAACCAGTCCTGTGACTCGATTCGAAAATAATATACTTCTATAAAAAATACCAGATCTAAATACTTCAATTCAGAAATATTTAAAAAGATTTTGAAATTCAAAAACGTAGAAAGGTGTCAAAAATTCCAAATCGTACATCACCTTTTCGAGCTTGAACTTTGGTATAAAAAAGGTGTATAGGCCGTTTTCCAACATCGTAGAAGAAGAAAAAAGTTTGCTCCTTGCAGGAAAGAGTCATAAGATAACATACGTTTCTGAAAATACCTGGAAGACAACTATTGACGCTCACTAATTTTGTTGATCTAGCAAATAATCCTTCATTGTTTTCTCGTTCTCTTTCTCATAGCCCTAACGAGAAATTGAAAATAGTTAATCAGTTCTAATTCGTATTTTTACTATAATCATTTAATTAATGTCTAAGTTCAAATCAAAAGCTTTGCTGAACATCTGATCGAATGATAGTCGGACACTTGATGAAGATTTGTTCTACTCTACTGTCGGAAAGCTGACGCCTTTTGGTTTTTTTCCAAATATTCAGACGTTAATTTGTCTACTCCAAGAACACTTTTCTTCGTTATAAGACTATTCTGATACGCATTCTTCTTCCGACATCAATTTTGAACTACGTTTTACAGTACATACCATCCATACTTTTTTTTGGACATAGTGGGGACTGGGAAGAATCTAGAATGTCCCATTAATAATCAATGAAACTTCGAGAAAGATGTAAAATGAGATATGAGAGAGTGTCATAATTGTGAGGCTTCTATCATATACATAATGGACAATTTACTAGTCCAAGACCTTGAAGAATGCTCTCTCGTAAATGTGATAAGGCAATCGATGTCATCAAATTAATGTGTCTCATCATCACGTAACTTGGTTTTAGAAGAGGACGTACACCATTCGAATACTAGATATAACAAAAGAATTTAGAAGGAAAACAAATATTTTAAAGATCACAAGAAGGTCCCAAAAAAATCCCAAAAATTCGCTTTTACTCCGTCAAAAATATGATTAGATGAGAAACAATGATCAATTTCGTAGAACACAAATAGAAAAACGAAAAATTTCAAATGAGATTGTTAAATGGTTGGAAGTTTCTCTGGCATTGATGTTAAATAGAAAACTTCGAAGAAAAAACTATCTATAATCACGTTTGGCTTAAACACGATGATGGTTGATATAAGAACTTCAGAATTCGATAACCGTTTATATCTGCAACGTACAGATTATAGTCAGAATCAAATTTGATACCAAGGGCTCCACTTGTTATCCCGCCCACGATAGGTTCACCACTGCCGTTCCGCACATGTCTCATTATGGAATTTGAGTTAGAGGACCAGTACATAATTCTATTTGTATCGACAATGAGCACTCGTGGTGAATAAACCTTAGACGCAAGTGTAACTCCTGTTGTGGCGCCTGCCAGATATTTTTGAATTCTATTATTACCGGCATCAACAATGTATATTGCACCTTTTTCATTAATTTCGTCAACAAAGATACCAACTGGATAACTAAGAGCAGAGCTAGAATTACCTTGACCAGTGCCACCGGCAATTACAACACCTTGAGTTGAACCACGCAAGTATTTCACTACACGATAATTCTGTGAATCAGACACATAAATTGTTCCTGCCTGATCAACGTAGAGACCCTGTGGCCGTGCCAGTTGATTCAAACCAGGTCCGTAAGTACCATTGCCAGCTACTGTTGTAACGATACCAGTCGTTGGGCTGATCATTTTTACAGCACCAAAGACAGTGAAATACACGTTGTCGTGTTTGTCGATGAAAATATTGTGTATCGGACCTTCGAAAATGCCACGCCTGAATTCATCATCGATCGACGTAAACAACGTAATGGGCGGATTTGAATTATTGGCAAAATATTTTCGGATACGTCCGTTACGCGGATCACTAGTATCAGCAACATATAAATTTCCTTTACTGTCGAGAGCCATATCATATGCGGAGTACAACTGATTTGTTCCGTTACCCTTTGTTCCATCGCCGGCAACTGTAATTGGTGTTTGATCCCATGTCGATGTTTCACACAAGGTTGGACGCGAGGTACAAGTTGGTGTAAACGAATTTTGGGTAGCTGGAAGAAAGGGAATAAACAAATGAGAAAATTAATATAATTCTCAAGCCCTCAGATATACGTCACAGTAGGATCTCATATTTCTTGTCACTTTTTTCTAAGTTATCAAGACTGTTAATTGGAACGTATAAGTGGTAGTGACATTGCCTTGCGACAAGAGTCTCTCAGTGCTTTTATCGTAAGCTAATGTTGGCCGCACGTTGACATCGAATTAGTGATTGTAATGGACGATTTTTTTAGACAAAAAAAAAATGATTATTTATCACACCAAAAGGATAACAAGGTCACAAAAACGCACGTCATTTTGCCTGTATACTCAAAAACTATCATAACATAATGTTTTAATGTAGTGTGTACAAATAGAGATATTTTAGGATTGAAGACTAGGACTAAAGTCAAGAGTTGTTTGTATAACCACTATTTAGTAAACTGAAATATTTCTCCAGTACAAATGCAAAGATTACCAAAGACATTAATCGAAGAAAAACTTTCCAGCACAAAGATCTCTCTATAATCAGTGCCAATGATATTGTCTGTACTAACCTTGACATCGCTCTTTGGCGACATTTTGAAATTTCGAGCCATCGAATGTATTCAAAAAATTTTGTAAACATTCAGCCATTAATTTATCACATTGACAAATTGAATATTCACAACTATTTTCTGAATCGAGACAACTTACTTTGCCTTTACGAAAGACTGAATCATATTCAGTTGTGCTTGGAGTACAATTCATTGAAACAGTTGCCAAACAGTCATGGTGAAGACGACAACAGCGATCAGTTTCATCGAGATAAGGAGTAACTTTTGAATCAACCAAATTCGCCGAATTACACCTGATGAAAGTACAAGAGAATGAAAAGTCAAATGAAACATTACTAACCAGCATCCATAGAATTCATAATCATTTGCCAATTTGTTTGTTACAAACATGACCATTTGACGTAATTGAGGAGTGAAATGTGCAGTGGATAATCCATTGATCAAATAAAGAAGAACAAGTATAGCGATGGTGAAAATGTAAGACATAGCCGCTATCTTTTAATTCGTTTTTTTCACGATCAATGTAGGCATAGAATAGCAAAGAGAAAGGTGCTTTATATGGAAGAGAGATGGAATTACATTTAATCTTGAAAAAATTAATTTGAAAACAATGAAGAATAGAGCTACAGATGTGTCAATATAGGGGATTTACAAAACTTAATTGAAAAAAAGATAGAAAGTGACGTAGAGAGTATGCACATAGTGCAACGTGATAGATCATTCATCGAAGAACAAAGTGCGTAATTTTACTTTCTCTTGAAATTTCAAAAGAGTGAACGATTTTCGACTATAGTTGCTTTTCTATGAGCGAATATGAATTTCTAAAATGGCAAGACAATTATATTTAGAAGATATTCTCCTCTGAATTAACTTTGGATTTGATGGTATAAAAAGAAAATATGTAAGATAGTGTTTTCGAGAAGATCAGGGAACATGTCCCGAGAAATTTTTTTTCTCTCAAGAGAAAGACCATTTTCTATTAGTCTTAAATCCAAAATATGAACCTTTTCTGATGGCATGGTGCTGAGTTATGCTGTACCTCTTGAAATAGTTTTTCAAGTTTTCTCGAGAAATGATCGTTTTTTCTGATCGAACTATTGGCCCATAGTATTTCATTAATTCGCTTTTTGAAAAATGATACTTCATATGAAAAGAAAGAGTGTCTTTTGTTCTATTTAACCATATATTTTTCAAGTATTCATATGCACATTGCTATTGAGAAGAAGAGAGGACAAAATTTTTTTTGGGCAAAAAATAATCACTTTCTGAATGACTTTTGAAGGTATTTGGTCTAATAAAATCTGAAATAGGAGGTTTCCCAAAGTATTTTTACATCAGAAGATAGCGCATGAAAAACTGCATCTTCTGATGTAAAAATATCTGGGAAAAATCACTCTCTAAAAAAAGTGTGTCATAGGGAACTATTCGGCATCAATTGTTTTTCATAAAGAACTATGACTGATAAAAAATGGTTTCAAAGATTTAAAAAGAGTTCTGTACTGGACCACTTCTTTTTGTGAGCTACCACGGCTAGATTAAAATGGTTCTAGTGATTCAGATGAGTTCTATATTGCACCAGTTTCGTTATGCTCTCCTTCTTGCGCAAAGGTAGTTCTACCGCAAGTTGCTGGTATTAGATTAGAAATAGAAGAAAGCAAACAAATTTTTTGAACTTTGTCCAGAGTCACTATACCTTTGGACAAGCGTTCGAATTTCGGACATTTGATTAAATGTCACATGATCTTATAGGTTTCATCCAAAAAATCTTTGGGATTTCATAAAAGAAATTGCCTTTTAATGATTCTCTTCAACCTACTCTAGACAAAACTTTTTATAATCGAAACCGCTGTTCACTAATCAAAAACAAGATTAATCTAGATCATCTCTATTTTTATCTTTCTACCTTTCATCTTGCTATCACGTCCACATACGTCATTAGCGAATTTTCATTTTAAATTTTGCCAGATGCAGCTACATTGGAAAGCAATATACAAAACATCGATTATATTGTCAGTAGAATTTGTCCACTAAAATTTTGAGAAGTTCGCTTTTTCTTAACAGAAGCAGAAATTCTGATCATTAATAGCTATCTCTATTTAAATTTCACAAATCACTGCGATTATGTCTTCACTACTGTTTTTAGGATGTTATTTCAGTGAATAAATTTAAATTATCAAAACTTTTTTCTTTTCACGAGTTAAATATCGACATATACATAAGATAAAGGAAAAGTAAGATATTTAACTAATGGATAAAGATACAGAAAAAAAAATGATTACAAATAGAATTAACGAATTAATAATGGAATTGTGAGGTTTCGAATAGATATAACGGTTAATAGTAAAAGCATCAAGTGTCCTAAGAGTTTCTGTTGCTTTAATTTTTCGTATATCTATACAATTTGATCTAACTTGATTAACTATGCGTATTTTTTACAAATGGTAGGTAGATAGAATGAGTTTTCATCTATATGAAAGGACGTTAGAACGATTGTTCAAAGACATGAACTAGAACCGAAATATACAAATAAAATCTCAGTCGAAACTTCAAAAAACATAACGCAATATTTATTTTTTAATTACTTAGAGCTATTGAGTAATGAGGATCTTTGGATAGTCTAATTATTGAAAAGTCTTTGTTATAGACTTTTATTTTCATATATCTTTACAAAACGAATTGAACGATATGAGACCAAAATTCAAGCAATTCAGGACAGATATCATCTATAAATCTTTTTGGAAACATAGAAAAAAATCAATTTTTGTTTTTGAGTCATAATTCAAATCCTTAAACGGTGCTTTCAAAGTTTGTTTGTATTAATCAAAATTTCGTACACTTATCAATCATTTAAAAAAAAGATAATTGATCAAGTTAGATCAAATCGCAAACATCTAGAAAGTAATTCTCATTCGAAGAGTCTTTGAAGCACACAATTAGGGTTATCTAATGGAAAAATGTCAGATAATACCCCATTATATCAGTTATAGTTTACTTTTTGTGCATCAAAAGTAAAACAATGATCAATTGAAATCTCATAAATCGACAATAGCTTAATTTTAATCGAAAAGAATTGTTTCTAACTTTTCATTTAAATCAAGTTATCTTTGATTTAGAAGATTTCAATCCATTATTATTTTGATTTTAATGAGCAAACATTGAATTGTAATCTGATATCATCGAGCACAATTTAACAATTTTTCACTCGACAAGGATAAGGTTAAAGATAAGAATAGGGGTTAAGGATAGATTTAAGATTTAAAGTTAAAAATAAGGAGCTAACGGTAGAAATAGGTGATTAGGTGTAGAATTGATCAGTAGCACTAAAAAGGAGTCTAGAGTGAACTGAATTCTAGCGGACTAGAATCATTTTTGAAGGAAAGAAAAAAAGTTCGATATAGAACCAGATTTTGCTCGAGCTTTAAAAGGTTCTTGAAATGGTACCCAAATCTTGAACTTTTTATGATTCAGTATCGGAGATGTTTTTTTACAGAATGCTCCATTTTAAAACGTCAAAGAAGTTTGTGTTTCCTTTAATCACGATAGCTGTGGCGCTCAATCATATGATCAGTCACCTTTTCATCAGTTACCACATTCACTAAAGTTATCACATAAAAAACTAACAACTCGTTTTCGGTTGTTCGAATGATCTAATTGCATGTTCTATTTTTTCTATCTGGTAAAATAGCTTTGGGAATCTGTACATAACTTTCAAAATGATATTTAACAAAAGCCCATGTTTTCTATTGCGTCGCAACTGCGACACAGTCGTTAAAAAGTAGGCGCTATGGGAGGTCTGAACCACTTCTATCTATGAGTATTTTAAAAACAAATCTTTTTTTTTCGATACACATTAATATTGTAATTCAGATACAATATACGATTTACATACACTCCTAATCTTAAACTTGAAATGTTCGTATTTCAGCCAAAAAGGCTCATGGGCAAAAATCCTTTTAAGATTCCTCTAGTCTCACTAAGCTCTATTTATGACCAGAATATGGACCTTAAAGCTTTTAACCAGTTGGTGGGGTTTCCTCGTGAGTCAATCGAAAAAAGCCATTCCATAGTAAAAATTAGCATATACTGTTTTTTATCAATTGATTTCTATACTATTAGAACCTTTAAATAATATTGGAGACACTTCACGACACCTGTTGTTAAACTATCCATCATCGTCGTCAACGCATTCTTTACGTGAACCAGTTTCACACTTTCGCATCATTCTTCCTTCTACATACTTAACTTTTATAACCATAGGCAAAAGTCCCGCAATATAGCAAAAACTATTCAGATAAATCCTGTTGGCCTTAAAATTTCTGTCACAAGAAGAATTTAGTGAACCATGATTGTAGGCGAAAGCTCAAGCTCTATCCTCTCATCAAAATTGAGATATAAGGTGAATATGAAGAAATCTTTCCTATGGTGTTATCTCGAGTTAAGAAGCAAGTAGAATGTCGCTCAATCTACTACTGAAAAGACTGAATCTTCTTTTTTCTTCAGTCAATTTTTCATCACAAATGAGTGTATCTTTGTTAATTTGTACCATAGACTTTCTATTTATGGTTTAGTCTGTACTGAAATTTTCATAAGTATATCATTCCATATGTCAACTACCTAACGCATTAAAAATATCATTCTGATTTCATACAATCAAAGAAACCCAACATAAGCTTTGCATGCCATTATCGCTCGCTTAAGACTAAAGCAAACTAACTCGAAGAAAAAGGAAAACCAAGCACTTTAGAAAATTCCAACTAATCAATTCTGCTTTAGTTCTAAGCGAGTGATAATGAGATGCAAAGGTTATGGCGGTTTTCTTCGATTGGATGAAATCAGGATGATGTTTTTAATGCATTAGGTAGTTGACATATGGAATGATATACTTATGAAAATTTCAGTATAGACTAAACCATAAATAGAAAGTCTATGGTACAAATTAACAAAGATACATTCATTTGTAATGAAAAATTGACTGAAGAAAAAAGAAGATTTAGACTTTCCGACAGTGGATTGAGTGACATTTCACCTCTTTCTAAACTCGAGATAACACCATAGGAAAGATTTCTTCATATTCACCTTATATCTCAACTTTAGTACGTTTTATTTAGATAACTTTTGTCCACGACTGTATATATACATATATATATAGCTATTAAATTCTATACAATCATCGTTCTCGATGATTTCGTTCAATTAATATTGTCTCTAACTTTAGCATATAAAAAGAGAAGAATACTTTGCTCGTATTAGCAAAATTTTAGAACTATACTAATTAAAAGAATGTTTGTATGGTATCGATTCTTCATTATTGAAATAAGATAGTCGTGTTCTAGGCATGTTAAATGAAATCAATATTAAACACATGAAAGGACAAAAGTCATTTAGAGTATTCATGTATTTGAATATAATTAATGTATTTGTGCATCGTTGAAAGGCATATCATGGTTTTCACCAGTATTTGATGCTGTTCCATTTGTTAGTACAGATGCTATCTTATGATGCAATGGGTTATTAACAATAGCAGGAATTTTCCAAGTATCTATTGATGGATCATATAATTCAGAACTATTTAGCTGATCATCTATGATACGATATCCACCTGTAACTAATACTTTTCCATCTGTTAAGATAGATGCTGTATGACTAAGTCGTGTATCAGTCATGTTCTCCGTAATCGTCCAAATTTCTGTGGATGGATCATACAATTCAGCACTACTCAGGAAATGACTATTCTCATCAGCACCACCAGTCACTAACACTTTTCCGTTTTTTAATACAGTTGCGGTGTGATCTGCACGTGCATAATTCATCTTACCAGTTGATGTCCAGTTTCCTGTTAATGGATCATATAATTCAGCATTTGAGAATACTGTAAAGTTATTCCATCCACCCGTAACTAATACTTTTCCATTTGTTAATAGAGATGCCGTGTGCGATTCTCGTCCATAATTCATGCTACCGGTAGTTGTCCAATTTCCTGTTGATGGATCATACAGTTCAGTACTATTTTCAGCGATTATTGTATTAGCATCTCCACCAGCAACTAATACCTTTCCATTTGTTAATACAGTTGCTGTATGGTGTGTTCGTGTAATATTCATAGTACCAGTGATATTCCAAATATTAGATAAAGGATCATACAGCTCAACCTGTTTTATAAGATCATTAATAGTTCCACCAACAACTAACACTTTTCCATTTGGTAAAACGGATGCTGTGTGAAAGTGTCGTGCCTTATTCATGTTGCTAGCAGTTGTCCAGTTTCCTGTTAATGGATCATATAATTCAGTACTACGTAAAATTTTAAAATTAGAGATACCACCAGTAACTAACACTTGTCCATTTGTTAGTACGGATGCTGTGTGAAAACGTCGTGTTTGATTCAATCTACCACTGATTTTCCAAGTTCTTGTTGATATATTATACAACTCAGTAGTATGTACATTGTCTGGACCGATAACTAACACATTTCCATTTGTTAATACAGATGCTGTATGATCACCTCGTTCATCATGCATGAAACCAGTTTTAGACCATGCTAAACGAAAATTTTTCAATGTATTTATTTCGAGAACAATCGATATGGATGGATCCATAAGATAATCTAATCATATACAGATATTTTTAGACTTATACAATAAAACAAGATATGGCATAATAGCAAGTATCATATATTGAACAAAGACTTGAATAGATGAATAGTCTACCAATTAGATTCATATATCTTATTTGTCGTTACATTATTTACAAGAATTAATGCACTTTCGATAGTTCATAGTGTCTGTTAATTTTAATCGTGTCGATAAAACACTACACTTGATGATAGGAGAGCGGAGAACGAATGTATTCATAAAAATTCCGACAAATTCTCGTAATTAGGTTCAAAACCAAAGCCCAGATACTATCTTCATAAGAGTAGCTATGGTCTCACTTCTATAAGGAGCATTCATCCGTCTATTTACTGACATATCAATAAATCTCATCTTTATATTCTCACATGAATAATTAATCAGTTAAGAAAAATCAATTTCACTTGAACTTTGTGTCTATAATATTTTGAACTGTTTTTTTTTTATGTCAAAAGAGGACTTTTCTAATGGTGAACAATATTTTGTGAAACGTGATCTAAAAAGAATGTAGAATTATAAGAATAAAAGTTAAGATTCTTCTCCTCTCACACTTAGTGAAATATATGACATCTTTTTTATACTACCAACATGTATCAACATTATATAGTGGTTCATCAACTGAAACATAAATTGAGACACTGACCCATTTATAATATAGGCAATTTCATCGTCTTTCACATTTTAATTTTGGACATATTACGGTAACACCTTTATCCAATTAAAATATATTCGATCCATTTTCTCATGGTTCTCGCTCGAGTAATCAACTAATTAGTTATTAATTAATCATATACATATATATGAATCAATAATAATATTTGTATTCTTTAACAGAATTAAAAAGTCATCCTCTACTATGTTGATAGCCAAAGCGATGAATGAAATAGTCAGAAGATGATATTGTATACTGATGAGGACACCTGGAGCACAGACTATCAGAATTCAGATAGAATAAGTCTTTAAAATGTATAGAATTTAATATATTTCTATAATATCACAATTCGAAAATGCAGAATCTTAAGAAGCTTTAAAATTCTGTAGAATTCTAATAACCAATAAAAGTTCATCATCTTTAAATTCAGATTCTATAAGATTATACAGACCAATTAAGTATCACATGATTTTGACAGTGGACATAAACTTTGATAATAATCAAATTTGCTAACATGGCAATTCTGATTATTTAATTCATTATTTTGATAAACGGTACATTATTCAATACAAAAATACTCATTTATTTAATTTAATCTATACGTAGATGCATAGAAACAACATACATCTAATTTAATTACGGTATGTGATAGAGTTGAAAGGCGTTTTTCGCACGCTTACCTGACGGTTGAGTAGTAATCCGTGGCTTCTTCGAAACAACAACGACGAATTTTAATACCAGAGACAGAATAACTACAAAACGTATTAAAAAAAAAGGTATATAGCTGTTTGCCATCTAATAGTGATACTACGATTTGCATGGTAAAGAGATGCAATCGTAATAAGACATCATCGAGTCACTATAGCATTTATGTGCCGATATAGACATGTATGTATAAACAGACGGTGTAGACGGGAAATCCATGATAAACTTACAGTGATCTTAGATTTCATTTCGACTTTTTTTGGACGTAATCAAATCTGAGATCACTGTATATTTTTCATGTGTTCACCGTCTTCACAGTCAGTCTATCTGTGCATGTCTAAAGTGGAGCAACACATCATCCAAAACTATTGTATTTGGCAGTAATGCTTCCATGAGATGGCCTATTATTTCTTATGAATTACTTACCATATAGTTGTTTTTTGTGCATATTATGTTTTGCCAATAATTCAAATACAAAGAATTAATGTCTTTTTGTTTGAAACCATTTTATATACAACTATCGCTCTCACAGGATTGATAAGAAATAAGTACTCTTCTTAGCAAAAAAAGGTTCCTGAAGTGCTATTATCTTTACAAAATGAACTTTACATATAAAGATAATAACACATGACTACGCCTCACCTATAAATATTTTGACGTCCGATAGTTTTACTTTTGCATTATTTCTTTTATTCGGTATATATATCATAGTTTAAAGTATTATTCTCTTTATCGTACTTGGTAAACATCTATTGTTTGTCGATATTTTTGCGTGCAGACTTTCTAAAATAGTATTTAAATTTGATCTCATTTTTCAAAGTAAAATAGGTCAATTTTACTCTCAAAATAAAGAAAATTGAATGAGAGTAAGCTATTTTTCTTATTGATTACCTAGTTCAGTATCATACACTAATAAAATTGCAGCTTTTTAAAGTATTTTTCGTACTGTTTCTATATAAAGTAAATATCAATATCGCATTTTCTTTTTTACTCTATGTCATTTTCCGTTTAATTTATGAAGAAATTGCTTTGATTCGTTTTAGGAATTTCTAGAAAACTCATTTAATTCTAAGTCATTGTTGTACAACTTTTATAAGACCAGCCAAGATAGAATCGACCCAGAATTTCGACGGTGGTTCTAAAGTCGACGCCGATCGATTCTGGACACAAGTGCAAATGACTATTCAAGAGGAGTAATTAAATTAAATAACTCGATCAGTACCATAGTGATAGTCGCTACTTGAAAACTTTAACTATTATTATCAGAACCGAGAAAAAGTCCGAGAATTAGTAAAGAAAATTAATTTTAGATGTGGAGCACCTAAAATTTTATTATGCCATGATCAAGAAGCAAAATACTATTCTGTATAAGTTGGGTTTTTTAAAAAAAAATTTCATTTTAGTTTTTCAACTATATAAAAACAACCAACGTGTGAACATATTTAGGTGTTCAAGCATTTTAGAGTCCATCTTTTGGCTATAAGTAAACCTTGATAAGATATGAAAAAAACCTAAAAAGGATTCATTCTCTCGCTGTATACGGCTTGTCCGATCTGTTCTAAGTTAGAAGTTAGGTTAAATCTTATGAATAATACTTCTGCTTAGTGTTCATCAGTCCGAACAACACTCGTACACTGATTTCTATCATCAGAGACTGAGTCTTCTCAGGAACAACTATTATCTCCGATTGTTTGGATTCTTACGACAGTTTAGGCAAGGAGGGCTATCAACACCTGAAACTTAATCATTTGATCACTTCAAGGAGCCTGAAACTGGTGCATGTACCAATTTCATCAAAACTTCTTGGAGACACCCAAAAGTCGCCATGATACAATATTATCGTAAAAAGGATTTTTTTCCATCTCATTTAGCCAAATACATGTTCTGATATATTATTGGATAATTCCTTCACATTTATACAGTACTGAATGCACATTTTTTTGATCCCATTTCACTTATGTTTTATTCATAACAAAATTTTCTTATTCTGTTAAAATTTTCCTACAATTTCCTCTTTATAATAGATACAGGAGGATCGAGTACTTTTGAAAGTTTTCAATGGTCTAAAATCGGTTTAGATCGATGACCATGAAGTTTTTTAAATTGTTTTATCATTTTCTGCGCATAATAGAACCGGCGAAGTGAAAAAATCGTAAAATCAAAGGTGTTTACGTAAACTACACTTATACTGTTTTTTTAATTTTTAAGCAACTATTATCGAAATTAGTCAAAATTATTCAAAGATCTTTTGGTTTTTTGGTTATTTTTGGTTAAAAATGTATGATTTCAATCGATTTTTATCGGATTTTACCGTAATTATTTTTACATAGGAAAGATCAGCAACTATTTAATATGAATCTGGACTCATAGTCGACCAATGAAAACAAATTGTGAGTCGCAGCTTCACGTTCAAAAAGATGTCGTAATGTTCCATATTCATACATAGGTTATTATCAATGTAAATCAACGCTGGCAATGGTAAGTTAGTATTTTAGTAATCATTAATACTGTTATCATCGGTGCTCCAGTGAACCCTAACATTGACATTGCACATCCCTAGTCATAACTCATTAAGATCTATAAGATACTCATAGTCTCGACTCAAAAACGAATAAGCATCTGGGCAATGTTCTCTTGTAAGTTATTGTTCGAATAGAAACTAACATGACCTGGGACGTTTTTAGAAGCGAAACGTCTGACATCCGATCTAATGTTATTTAATATTTAAAGGGCTCTCCAAAATTACTTACAATCATTTATCACCCTCACCCTCAACATTAATTAAGAGCATTTAATATTAGTTACCAATACTTCCGATTGAATCAGATCAGTATGAGTTGTCCAATGCTAAGGAGTGTTATGCTGATAATCAACCTTAACTAGTGTTAATTAATCGTAAATGATATTGCAGTCAAAATATAATGTGTTTCAACATTGTTTTGAAAGACTAGAAGTTGGAATGTGCGAGAGATTTACAGTTTCGTCGCTTGAAAACATTTTTGTTTTAATAATTCATATTCGATGAATTATCTTCCAATGAAACATATGTTATCGATTATTTCATTCTGACAGACAACGTTAGATCAAGACATAGCTACTATTGAAACTGTAATCTTCCTGATACAGTTCCTTCACACATATTCAATATGTCAGATTAGTTCTATAGTCGAAATCATTTCATATATAAATACGAACTAATGTACTCAACTTCGATGAAGAAATTATTCTTAACAAAGAAAGGGTTTCTAATCGTTAATATAATGTATATCGTACGTTGATATTGATCTCTATCTAATCGATAAATTTTAGATAGTACCAAAATTTAATTAGTGACAAAGAACATTTTGCAAGAAGAACAAAAGAAATACTGTATTCATCTCCAAATCTAGTCGAAAATACATTACGGTATGTTAACATGTCACATTTTTTAGTTCATTATACTTTTATTGACAAAAAAAATGTTAAGTTTTTCTTAATATATCATTTAAATCACATGACACCATTTTTCTCAAAGTTGACGTTATGGTAAAGGTCTAAGGTACTGTACAAGATTTTGAGCAAGTGGTTGTACAAGATTGGTTTGAATAAATATTTGTTTGATAGAGTTACGCACTTCAGGAAGTCCAATGAGAGACATGAATGGACAGAGAAGACAACCGATGTACTGGAAGTAAATGAATAAACGTAAAGATAATTCGAGAGAAAATGGTACTGAAGTAATAAGTGGAAGGACATAGGACACGATACTTGGCATCCAGACAATTATGTACATAATAGAGACAGCTGCTAACTGAAGAACCATTTTACGATTACGTTGCCAGATTGCACGTTGACCGACACGACGTTTTTGAAAAAGTACACGAGCAATAAGCATCGTTGTTGCAATGGTACCCACAACAATAGGAGTACATATATTGCAGAACCAATCATATAAACCAAGGCTAAACTATAAACAAAAGTAGTTGACTTTTAAAATATTCCTTTACAAAAAGGATAATCTTTAGTAAAGTCGATTAGTTCTCGAGGATTCTAAAAATCTTCACAATAAATGATTTTCTCGAAAGAACATATGTTTTCATTCCAAAAATATTCTCCAAATCAATATAGTTTTCTTTCATCTATCATAAAAATGTTGAAAGGAATAATCAATACTGAAAAATCGAAATTATCAAATGTACAATACATACAACTAACTATATTAGTTGTTTGTCTTAGCAAAATTATTGCATAATACATGTCAACCTAAAACGACACAATATGTACTGCTTGAACTACTGTTAAATACTAAACTCAGAGAGACTAACTAGAAGCATAATTACAAAATATAAAAATATATTAGACGTACCTCATATTGATAACATGAACCGCCACAAGTAAATTGAGTATAATCAAAGAAGCTTTCACATGAATATATAACGATCAATCCTATATACAATAGAGGTGGATAGATCAGACAGAATAGTAATGGACTATAATGAAATAGAATTAAATGTTTTTTGAAGAAGACTCGATGAAAAACAAGAAAATAGCGTTCAACACATCCATAAGCCATAAGCACAAGACCAGTTGCACATAATGTATAATTATATACAAGCCAAAACCGACAGAATTGATATGTTTGTATAAATACAAATCCTGTACGTAACGTAACTAATGTTAATGGCATATCGGTGATTACCTTTAACAAATAAATCAAATAATTTACATAACATCAAATTATAATCGATTACTTGAATAAAATTGATAAATAATAATATGAGAATAGTGTGATTATTGAGTCGTTTACGAAGTTGTTGATATCGAGCAAATTGAAAGAAGATGAATAATGAACATATAGTAGAAGGAATCACTATTATTAGGAGAATTACAAAAACGATTGAATGAATTAAAGACATATCGATTTGCATGGTATTTTACTCTCAGTTTATGAATAGCAGAAATATTCTCAGTAGAATAATTTTTATAATTTTATTGGAATATTGAAAAATTTCATCATCAACATTTCTAGAACGGCTTTATCTCGTGATGCACTTCCGTATTCAATGACCCCAACTTGATATAGCTTGTTTTATAAAAAAGTTAATTTTATACTATCAGTAGGAGTTGCACATTATAAAATACTAATTGATCATTCTTCATAAACATCCCTGTTGGGTAAACTAGAACTAATTAATACATTGTATATAATTATATCTTGAAAGTTTTTTTTTTACCAGCATGTTGAATCAAAGTATGATGCATTGATAAAGTTATTCTATTGAAAACAAGGATATAGAAGATTATAATCAGACAGTTATATTATTATAAGATAATGACGTCAAGTTATTCTTATGCTATGCTATCTAAATAGTAACGAGTTAGATTAAAGAATTTCCACATGCATACTTAAAGTCCACAGATCGGTATTGATGATTAATTGTAATAAAGGTCTTGATGAACTTAGAGAACAGTTTTTAAATCAAGTATATACTGAACCGTATGCCACAATATATTATTTAATACGTGATGAAAAACGCCCAAAAAAGTTCACAATTATATAATTTCATTGAGAAATTTCAATTTTTTGAAGATATAATACGTATATTATCAAAATATAATGTAGAAGGAGATATTATTTGAAAATATTTTCTCATCAATATTTCAGAGAACATATGAAAAAAGAGGAATATATTAAATTCAAAAAATTATAATCAATTATTTTCTATTCTTTCGACTGAAGGGAGGATCGTATGAAAAAAAATAGTTTGTTTGCTTGATTACCGTCGGGCTCAATAAAACATGTGTTCTTTCACAAACATATTAACGACTTATACAGCTTTAAAAAGCTCAGAGTCAGGATAGGGCAATCGAATGGCATTATTAGTTTTTCAAAATTTTCAACGAATTTCGCTGACTGAAGGGGACGGGGGTCATATGAGAAATAATGGTTTGTTTGCTTGCTTGACACTGGGTCAAAGGTCAAAACAACGACTTAAAATTATCTGTCCATACAGGAACCGCTCCGAAGATTTCCAACTTGGTACCATATCTCAGTGATCACTACATCCTAATTATCAACCAATCAGAATCTTTTGGAGTGCAGAGTTAGCCAATCGCGTTTTTTGGCCTTCGAATATTCGATCAATTAGATCCTTTTAGACCATACAGTCAGCCAATCCCTTGTTTTGACCCTCGACCTAGTCAGATTCTTCTAGAATAATAAGTAAACCGATCGACTTCCTGGGCTTAGATGCATCGAACTAGTTCGAGTTTATATAATTTTGTAGGCCGTAATTATATATTTTGAAGATGGATGTTACATCTAAGCAGGTCTTTCGAGACGAAGGTATCAGACAAACATATATTGTGGCTATCGATCTTCGAGTCAGTTAAGTTGTCAGAATTTTGAATTCGTATCGGCTGAGATATAAAAGATAGGATTTCTGTAGATCATGCAACTTTAACCGAGTTACGAAAACAGTTGTGATTTGTCAACTGCAGGCTGGAGTCTTTCTAAGCGTTTGATATGAAAGATTTGGAAGAGGTGACAGTTCGATAGTATAAGTCGATCTTCACAGTAATCGATCTGGAGTTTTCATGAGTTTCCGAAAAGGAAAGGGAAGGAAAGTAGTACAACGGTAGTTGGGGAATTCTA
This sequence comes from Macrotrachela quadricornifera, assembly GCA_022393335.1. NCBI lineage: Eukaryota > Metazoa > Rotifera > Eurotatoria > Philodinida > Philodinidae > Macrotrachela > Macrotrachela quadricornifera. The sequence continues at coordinate 664,491 of JAJEKB010020935.1, forward strand.
TATAAGAAAATACGCCACTCTCATATATATGTCTTTTTCTGATGATACAAGTTGGAATAAGCCACACAAAATGGTAGCAATTCGCTCCGTTCCCTTTTGCTAAACCTATCACAAAATCTTCTTCGATGTCTAAACCTATATATAATCATCAAGATCAGTTGCGACTAGAAATTGGTGTTAAATATGATTATGAACACATAGAATTAAGAATTGATGATTTTGAATATGAATAATTAGTATCTTGTGTGGCAAAGAAATTCCAGTATCTTTAGTATATTTCGATCTATCTATGAGTTTAAAATGTTATTCATTGATTGTCTGTAGAATTCGAACTTTTAAATGCATGTTAGACAGGGAAAAGTGAAGTTAAGTATTTGAGTTCTGATCAGATATATTTGTCGAAAGAACTAGAAAATAAAGCTTACCACAATGTATTCATTATATATACATATGTAAGTCATGGGTTCAATACTTTCAATAATGAATACAATATAAAACTTGGATTAGTGAAATGTATATGGAATTTATTGAAACATTATTTTGCAGTGGTTACTATTTCGATATGGATATGCTTCAAATTTAGATAGGCCTAATTGTCAAAATAAAACAGCAGTAAGTCAAAAAGAATAAATGCTGAATCGAATAAAATGTATGAACATATTTCTCACTTTGATTGTAATATTTTTATTCATTGCATCTAATGGTGCAATTGCGTCGCTATCCTAGGAATACCTGTCATTTTAACTGAAAATCTTGCCATTGAACTTGGTCTTACTATTGGGATTAATAGAATTTTCCGACAATTAGTCTATCAGACAGATTCTGTATCAATATATATTTTATTAAAAATATTCCCAAGCAATACACAATATATTCACCAACCAGTGTATGCACTAATAGAAACCGTTAAATCAAAAATTGAATTTAACTTTGAAGAACTTCAACCAAAACTTGTTCCAATATCTATAATGGAGCAAATCTTTCGAATAGATATATCTGATATTCTTCCAAAAAAACAAGAAACTAAATCGAAAAGCAAATTTATCAATCAGACGTCAAGCATTACTACGGATACCTGCCTATTGTATCACAACACATAAGAGTCAAGATCAAACTTTGAATAAAGTGGTGATTGACCTTAAACTACCGAATGAAACTGAAGATACTGCCACAGTTTATGTATCGTTATCACGTGTAAAACATTTCACCGATCTAATTATTTTACGCCATTTTGATTATAATGTTTTACTAATTAAATCAAGTAAATCTCAAGTCTCAGAAATGATAAGACTTGATCAATTGTATTTGGAAACACAAAAACGTTTGATTTTTCCATGTACATGATCCTTTTTTCTTATATGTTTATTTAAAGTTTTACATTTAAACCTTGTTTTTTTTCTCTATGACAGTAGTATGTTGTATATATTAGCATTGCTTTTTTTACTTTTTTCAGTCGTGGTTTGATATAATATTTGCTAGTTGTAGATATCTCGTTTTCTATACTTTTGTAATCACCAACATGATTTAAATATATTAGTATCATGTAGTTGTTTGTAAAACTTTGAATATCACTATATAAATATACTCTGATTGATTAGAAGCCTAGATTTATCTATATATGCGAGCAGCCATTAACAATTGAGAGTATATGCGTCGTCTTTAATTTCTCCATTGCATTTCCATTAAAAGATTAATCTTTTATTTATATTCTTAATCATGAAACAATTAGAAACATTTTTTTGAAATTCTGTACCGCTTAGAAAAGAATTTTTTAATAGCATTTTAAAACCATCTGTCTCTATAAGTTGCTACTGATAATAGCGATTTTATTTGTCAAAATCGTTACAATTCTGAATAAATTATACTATTGTACGTCATAATAATAGTATTGTAACGCATATGCTCAGTTATATTTGACGTTATCGAGAGTCTTCTCAACCAAATAAAAAAAATAGTATGCGAGCAGTTTCAACTGTTCAGTCGAGGGTTAGGCAAGTTCGAGCAACGAGCGTTACTTATCTATACATGATGCTGCTTTAATTCTTTTCAATATGACCTATATAAGTTTTACTACTATCGAGAAGTCATTAATACTGAATCAAAGTCATTTCTTCTATTATACTTATTCACATCTGTTTTTATTTAGTTTCTTTATTCTGTTCTCTTTCTTGTTGACATCAATATATCTCTTAGCTTTCCGGCATGCGCAGAAGTTAACATTCTCAAATCTTTTTTTTTTTTCTATTCATTATAACTCTTGCTTTTCTCTCTAAAAAATTATATTTGTTTTGTTTTTTTTTATATATGAATATAATTGACAACTCACTAAATAATAAATAACATTTTTTTTCACATCAATAAAAGTAAATTTTGTACTTGAATCAATTGTATCAAATGGGTAGCGGTAGTAGCAAAAAAATTGAATTATCTAGTGAGTAGAAATTCTGTTCGAAATATTAAATGTATAAAATAAATAATTTAGCTTATACACAATCAGAAATAGTTGAAACAGATGAACATAAAAGTAGTTCAAATTCTACAGCAAAACGAATGGCACGTGGAGCATTTATGGTAGTTAATCCAGCAGGAGCATTAACAATGAGAGTAATTAATTCGGCGAAGAATTCAAACATGAATAATAATGTCTATTCAACTACTAATGATGGATCTTAATGTAAATGATTAATTTTTTGTTTTATATTTGAATTTTATTTTTTATTTCATTATAAAACACGTAATTAATCATAAAAAACTTTTTTTTCACATATATGAGTAAAATTACTTTGAAAAAATTGAAATGAGATTTTTCTAGAAATTAGCTCATATACTTTATTTTATTATATTCATTCAAATTTTGAAATGATATATATATACATTAAATAATATGTCGTATGATAGAACACTATTGCTGTTAACTATTATTATAAATTCATAAATCTTTAATGGTGATACATCATTCAAAGCAAATAGTTTTATTGCTAAAAGATAATTATATTATTTTTCATTGTATTTAAATAAAACTAATTGGGCTTTATATCGCGTATTAAACTTTATTTTTGATTGAGATAAAAGATTTGATCAACATGTATAATATTAAGAATTTTTATATCTTATTTAAGAGTTATAGAGTTTTTTAAATTTATCTTTTATATAGGTAAAATGTTTAGTAGAAGAAAGTTGAATATTGCTTGAAAAAAAATAGCGTATAAGTTCGTATATATGACATCATAATATAAAATGTAAACGTTATTATTATCTCGCAAGAAAAAAAATACGAGAAACTTCCTTTTTTTTTCATCTAATTAGTTCCTGCCTCTTTTCTCCTCTTCTCTAGTTTTTATGTCATTTTTTCTTTTCTATATAAGTTTATAAAAGAAGCTATGATACATCTCAATTTAATGAATGTATTATAAAATAATATTTTATTTTGATCTTCTTTTCTACATTGACATAGTGGAAAGAATGTCTTTTTCCAATTTCATATGAATTTGTGTAATCAATTAATTTGAATTTCGTATCTATATAGTGTATTCTCTTGTTCGGATCATTTCGTTTATTTGACGTTTCATTCTGTTAATCGTTGAATAAATATATATCATTGTCAATAAAATAAAAGTCAAATCAAACTTTTCACTGGCTCATTGTTTCTGTATTCAAGTGTTTAAAAAGTATATTTATGGTTCTATTCATATCCATCATCTCTGTTTAAGATCTTAAAGAGATATTGATTGACTTTAATTATGACACAATATAAACTCGTTCGATGGAATGTATATTTACTAAAGACGAATGGATGAACATCATGCAAATAGAGGCTTATAATTTGATTTATAAAGTTAATAGAAAATAAATACTACAACTTGTCACTTTTGTATTTGTAGTCTCAAGAAAAGAACCTCAAATTAACTCTTCTTCGTGAATCAAACAATACTCGTGTACTCACTTAATAGCTCTTATGATAATCTAGGAAGGTCGAAAAATTCCACACATTGATTGGCAAACGAAATAGCATTGAGTGTCAAAAGGTTTATCATTATCTTGTGTACTTCTAATTAAATATTACTAAATAATATTTAATTAGATGCTACTTTCTCATATCAGGTCCTTTTTATTAATATTCGTTTACACTGGAATACTGTACTTCATTTTTCTATGTAACATACTGAATCAAGTTATATTTTTTGATTTTTCGTTCCTTTGGAGTTAACGAGTTTTTTTTTTTTAGTTCATGTTTCTATTAATTTGAGCTCGGAATAAAATGAGATCATTATTCTTATTTCTTTCATTCGTATTAATTAATTATTTTTCATTTCTAGAATGATATGATCATATAAGAGAGTGAGATCTTTATTTTTTTATTTAGCTAAAATCTCTTTCTTATTTAGTTTATAATGGATCGAAATTTCAATAAATGAAATACAAACTTTGTCAATTGTATGTTCATTTTGTCATTTCAGAGATTACTTTAATTAAATTGACTTCAATCTGAGTTGCAATTATTATAATAAAAAATTCATTCTAATAAATGGTCTCAATATATATCACCAATATGATTGTGAAAAAATAATTCTTTAGTAACATACGAAATAATCTGAATATGCGGAAAAGGTATATTTATAGTCATTTTCATTTTTGTATAGGACATGTAAGAATATTTTTTTCAGAAAAATAACGCCATAGTTTTAAATAGTACTAATAATAAATTTTATACTTAAGAAAAGCATGTCAAAAATGGAATTTATTATTATGAATTAGTAAAGGTTATGAGAACTTTTCATAATTAAATTCAAGAAATTTCTAGAATCTCATGTCATATTCGTATGAAGTATTTCAAATAGATAATGAACAGCATGAAGTTATCGACATATGACTTGGAAATTTGTTGATCTAAATGTAACTGAAAATGTTGAAAAAATAGTCAAATATAGAGCTAGAAAAACAAACACTAGCAGAAATGGAACGTGATCATGACGATGAAAAAATACTAAAAAAATATGAAAATAAATTCTAGAAATTCTCCGAATTTGACATTGCAAAGTTCCTGTAACCATTAATAATTAACATTAATAAATCCTACTGAACATTATATAAGTGAGCAACATGAATATATATTGCTTCTCATCGGAGATTGACGATAATAACAAATGTTATCTATAATGAATCAGAGATTTCTTCACAAATGACAATGGATAATTAGTTATTTATGAATTTAAATTTTTTATTTATTTGCTTAATCGCGATTGGACGAGATTTGCTTTAGAACCACGTCTCCACCATGAGTTGTCTAATTCTGAATGTTTAGGAAAAGAAAAGTTTTTTTTTCCTTTATTATAAATTATAATTGTAGTTATAATGTTGGCGTCTGTAAGTTTAGAAAGATTTCAATGGGTTTTGAAACGAGTGTAACAGCTCCAATTTAGCTTCTCTTAGAGAAACTGTTCGAATAACTCTTTAGATAGAAATTCATTAGTACTCTGTTGCCTTAACAGAACAAAAGTGTATTGTTATAGGAATACAGCATTAACAAATTTATATCAACTGAGTTGTCATACCTCCAGGCTGCAATGAATTTTAGTCTGACTAGAGTTCGCTGTGTCTCACTCACTCATCAATTATATAGAAAAAGAATTTGTTCTTATCCTAAATTTGCAGAAGATATCCTCTGTAGCCGTATATGCTACTTTGAAAGTTAAATGATTGCAATCTTGTCCTATTCAGGATTAGTTTCATTGTTCATACGTTTTTTAAATTTGAATTATTTTCGAAGTTGAATAACGTAGCTACCTTAGTGACAATAAATGTGGAATTTTTCAATGATAAACATCGAAACAGCTCACTCCGTAGAAACGAATTGAAAATCAAACAATGATTATATACGAAATTATTCTACTGACAGTAATGAAAAAGAATTTCGTGTCAAGCGATTAATATTCTGTTTAATTAAGAACTATCAACTCGTCTAATCATAATTTATGTAGAGGCTACTCAAGAAATTGTCTTCATTATTAAATCACTTATTGAGTGAGAATTAATTAATCATAGATTATTGGCTATGTTGATTTTAGATGACATTATGAAAACGACAAAGAAGCTTTCTCAAGATAGTTGAACAGAATAACAGTTATTTTAACCGGAAAATATCTTTGCTAATTTGTCATATCATTCTTTTTTGGGACGAACAATGATTGAAAACTATGATCCTATAATACGAGTAATATTGCATGAGTTTTATTTTAATTTTTTTTTTGAGATGATAAAATATTTATTCGAAAAAACCAACGAGGATCGAATAGAAAGAAATGCATAGCAAGAACACCAATTGTAAGATCAGTAAAATTGACAACAAGTAAAACTCCAATATGAAGAGCAAGAAAAGCAAACCAATAGAATTTACGAGTATGATAAAAAAGACCAAGAGGAAGAAATGATATTTCTATAAACAATGATATCCATGTAGATATTTGAAGAATTAATGGATTTGAATGAAGTAAATAATGACACAAGATATTATCACGTGATAATGGAGATTATAATACATGATTCAATGCACTTCCATCAATCCAACTAGGTGATTGGAGTTTATGTAAACCACTAATTGTATAACCTAAAGCATATAAAGTCCAACCTCCCCAATAAAGCCAAGGAAAAACTTGTGAACTAAGTTCAAGTTCTTGATTTTGATCATCATTTTTCTCTTGTTTTGTAATAGTAATGAGACTAAATGCTAAGAGTAGAAGACCAACATAAGGAATACCTGGATTTGAAATTAATACATTACGATTTAAAAGTCATGCCCATCCATACCATAAAAATAATGCAATAAGACGTGGTGCAACAAGCCGCAAAGCAAATATTATTGATAAACATGTTAAAGAAATAAGAAAAATACTAAGAAATGTATGAGAATAATCAATAAAATGAAGAATATTTGGAAAATAACCATAAGTAGGACTCCATTGTGGATCAGCAATCATTCCATGACGACCAAATAATTCTGTTGCATGAGGTACTAATTCTACGAAATGTAGCGCTAGATAAGCACCAAAAAAGAATTGAAAAATTTTTAATTGACGTACTGTATACCATTTTGTACATGTTGTTGATGATGATGATAATGCCATATTTATAATAAATCCCAGAAAAGTGTGATTAACATATACGTTGCACTGTGAACAGGAATGAAAGGATTCATAGAACATAATCTATAGCGTATGTACTTGTATAGGTAGTGAGTAATAACTATTGCATCATATTGACGATGACTCATTTCATATGATGAACTGCCACGTATGCTCTGTGCAAAAACGAAAGAAAAGAAAACAATAAAAATCATGTGTATCATGATTTTACGTATTGGTTTATTCCAACAAGAATGAACAAAAATGATTTTATCACACAATTAGAAGTTGGTTTGCTTTAAAATAACAAGCTAACGAATTTCATCATTTTTAATTTCGTTCTTTTTTGACGTATAAATACTTGTATATTTGCAATCACGACTAAATACACAATTATTCCGACTTCTACTAATTCAATTGAATTTCTAGTTATTTCATTACTGGAGAATACAAAGTATACTATTCATTGCTCATTGAACATAGTCATTTATGTCCATAACAATTTATTACAAGTTAAAAATATATTCCTTGGAATAAAATTGATCATTCCTATTGGCAGCATAACTTTTTAACAGTTGTCTGGTGAATATTTTGTTCTTTTGTATACAATTTGACAAGGTGAAACGAAAATGTTTTTTGGATTGCTGATTATAATCGGTGGATTAGGATGCCTTATGGTGTTAGAACGTCTATTTCCAGATCAACCATTAGTACATGTACCAGGATGGTGGAAACGTGTTTTACTCATTAATATATACCAGTTATTAGTAGTTGTTGTCGGTACTTATACATGGGAAGCATGGCTACCTGATGCACATCTCTTTCATTTACGCAATTATGTATCACCTTTAATGGGTGGTATTATTGCCTATCTTATTAGTACATGGGTCTTCTATTGGTTTCATCGTGCAAGACATAATGTTTATTTTCTATGGCTTTGGTTTCATCAACTACATCATAGCGCACAACGAATCGAAACGATAACATCCTTCTATAAAGCACCTCAAGAAATTCTTGTTGATTCAATCATTATGACTATATTACTTTATCCATTACTTGATCTCTCTAGAGATTCAAGTGTTTGGTTATCAGGTTTTGCTGCTTTTGGTGAATATATCTATCATATGAATATTAAAACACCACAATGGATGGGTTATTTTTTTCAACGTCCTGAAGCTCATCGAATTCATCATCTACGCTATGCACGTGATCATAGTAAAAATTATGGTGATTTACCTCTATGGGATATTCTAGGAGGTACATTTGAAAATCCAGAACGAATGGATAGACCGACAGGTTTTCCACCTAAAGTGGAGAGAAAATGCTGGAAATGATTTCCGGTCGTGATGTGCTCTTACCAATTGGTCATAAGACAAGACATGCATACAAAAAGCGATATGCATTAGCAAGTATCGGAGCTATACTATGGATCATTCTTGGTTTAGGTCAATTTATTGGTTATGTTTTCAATATGCCACAGATACGTGGTTTGAGTTTTGCTACTGTTGCATCTCCATTACCTCTCGTTTTTACAGTCGCACCGAATGGAATGGAAACTTTTTCTACCAGTTTTCGTCTACAAGTTTTTGAACAATTACAAACTAAATGTAATGACACTGAAAAATGTACATCTGATCATCTAGCACTAGATACTATGTTGACATCACAATTGTACAGTACACTCAACGATAAACCATATAATTTACGAAATGCATATGGTGTTCTATTTTCACATGGACCATTTTTTCAAGATGAAAAGGCACTTGCTTTACGTGATCGAGTTTTAGAGTATAGTCTATGTGGTGATGGTCCTCTAGCACGTGCATTTCATTTACCAGGCAATACCAGTCGTATTGTCGTGCATATTTATTCGAAAACCGAAACACAACGACCACATCAAGCAGACTGGACTATGAGCATTGCTTGTGTATAAATACATTATGTCTGATTATGATGTTTTTTTTTTTATTTTGCCCGATTTTGTGACACTCGGAAGTGCTTACATATTAGAAAGAGAAAAGAATAACATTTAAGCAATAAGTACATCATTGATGCGTGGTATTTCTTAGAGAAACAAGCACGAATACGGTATTCATTTGTCAGCGCACACTTTTAAGAGTACTAGGAGAATAGAGGAAGTGAATATGTATATAAAATGTAAAATAAAATATAAAACTGAGAGAGTAGGAAAAAAGAAAGAAAGAGAGAAAGAAAAGAGAGAGAACAAAAAAAAACGCACTGAATAAAAATGCATGAAATGCGAAAGGAGAGAAGCGAGTAATGGTCTCGTGCTGTATCTCATATTCTTCTATCCATTCATTTCAACGAATAATAACCACTTTAAAAGATATGATTCATGACGTTCTAACAGTTGTCTAACGCGACGTTTTCGAAAAAAATGACCGAGGTGATCATTTTTTGTTTTATGATAATGGTCCCATATAAAAATATCATTATAAAAAGGTGAAAGTCCTAGATCTGGTGTATGCATGCATTTTAATCTTCTCTGTATAAATTTTTTAACATATAATTCGAGCGGGTGTTCAGAAAGGATAGAATAAAGTTTTTGTGCAGATATAAAGGGACAGCGATACACAAGCCGAAGGCCTACACGAAATTTTTGTTGCAGTGTCTGCTGTTGAGTTTTAGGTAGGAGAGGGTAGAATGGAAATAATCAAGCTAGATGTGGAAATGTATATGCAAAAAAACATTACCGGAGAGCTTTCGAGGATACACTTCTTCCTGATTTTAACCATTTTAGTTTTCCTAAAGATCTCTGAATCTTTCCTATACATTTATCTATTGTGGGTTTTAACGACAGTCTATCCGTCCATATAGACCCAAGATATTTGAACTCTTCAACCATCTGAATTTGTATCTTATTCATTGTTATACTTATTACCGGTCTTTTTACCTGTGTGTGAAACACCTGTGCAACCGTTTTTTCTATATTGATTGGTTGTTTCCACACTTTGGAGTACTTATAGATGCGATTACAAACCTTTGTACCCTCCTTCTCCAGAAACCTGATCATCGGAGCTAGCTTTTTCGTTATGAGGGGGGGGGGGGGGGTTTAATTAATACGCAAAGATCATCAGAAAAGATATGACCTGAATGCGCTCCCAGACACTTGATAAGATCACAATGGAATACGATAAATAGATAAGGACTCAGGCTACTACCCTGTGGAAGTCCTATATTTATATCAAAAACCTTCGAGGATTTCTCACCAAACACCATATAAGCTCTTCTATCCTTTAACCGACTTTCGATCAATTTCAGTAGCTCGAGTGGTATATTTAATCTCCATAACTTATATAGAAGTGCTGTATGCCAGACCCTATCATAAGCTTTTTGGTAATCGACATAAATGGCTAGAGTAGGTATATTTGCTGCCATACTGTTTTTCACCTCCTGATAGATTGAAAGCACACTTGTAGAAAGAAGACATTTTGATCGAAAACCTGATTGTTCTGTGGGCACCAAGTTATTACTCTTCGCCCAGTATCTAATCCGCTGAAGCATCACTTTCTCGAAAATTTTGGAACGCGTAGTCAGCAACGATATAGGACGCGTTTGCTCACATTTGGAAGTTCCCGATTATAATTTATTCAGTGTTATTATCATCGTCAACTTCCATTCGTCTGGATACCTACACTCTCTCAGCCAGGTATTAAAACACTTTGTTATGCATTCAATATAGACTAGGGGTAGTTTTTTAATCATAAAGTTTGATACACAATCAAAACCTGTTGAGGTTTTTGGCTTCGAGGTTTTTATTAATTTTTTAATTTCAATGGGACTAGTTTCTTCTACTGGTTTATTTATAAGCATCAATTTATTCATTAATTTACTGTATTCAGTCTGTATTTTAACATCGTGCTCATCTACGTCGTCTAAGGAGATTGACTGGAATTGCTCTCTGTAGTACTGGCTCAGTTTTTTCGTAATTTCTTGATCTGTTGAGAGCAGTTTATTAGAGGATGATAACTTATAGAATGGTAACACACGTGATTTGTAAATGCGAGATAAATATGTTCAAAATGCTTTGTCAGTTTTATCATGAGTTACTTGGATGTTCAATAAAAAATCGTTCCATCGTTCAGCTTTATATTTTCCAATAGCTACTTTAGCTTCTCTGGTAAGAACTCTCAATAACACTCTGATTTCTTCGCACTGAATTCCTTTTTGTCGACGATGATAGTATTTATTTCTCACACTTCTTATTTCTTTTAATTTTTCAATGATATCATTTGGTAACGATGGTCTATATTTTTCTCTTTCCTACCATATCGTTACTCTGTTTTTGACTCCAGCGATAAAGCGAACATATTGTTTATACCACTCATCTGCATTGTTTCTTTTGTTTTTCTATCCAGAACGTTTGAAGTAATACCAGTACTGCCTCGAAAACCTTCCAGTTTGTGCGAGGAAAAAAACTATTCGTATCGAACAAAATATTTTCACACGTGAGTAATAGAGGCCAATGATCACTCGTGCCGAAATTTAATGTAACGCTTGAGACTGCAGTAATATTTGAAAAAGATAAATCTATGTTACGCATCGATCTTTTTGAAGTATGTGAAGTCGATGGTATGTAATAGAGGTTGTTCGCTTCTATCCATTCTTTTATACGCTTCCCTCTCTTATCCGTTAATGGACTATTCCATTCCTTCATACTGGCATTAAAATCACCAATTATATTAGTGCCTTCGGTTATATACGGATGAATATCTTCCAGATCACATTGTTGACTATTAGGTCAGTAAATACCGATGATACGCACTGGCTCTGAGAGGCCTGCTATTTCTATCACTACTGTATTTGGTATGTCGACCTCGATGCATGTTGCTTTCAAATGTTTCCCTACTGCTAAACATATAGCACCATTACGATTAGTGCCCTTTTGATAAAATGTATTAAAATATGGTAAATGACACGTGCTCAAAAGCTCTCCTACTGCTGTAAAAATACAAATGGAGGCTTGAACTTTGTATACTAACTTAGTTACCTCAAGTGCTCGTGACTTCCACCCTTGCACATTATAACATAATATTCTAAAGTTTTCTTTCTGAATATTCGCCGATACTCTTCCAATGTTTTCCCACTGGTTTAAAACTGTGTTCAAGGTTTTACCGGAATACCATTCGCCTAAGAGATCAGATACGAACCTGCAATCTTTTATTGAAAAATCCCACGCTTCTAACTGATGTATCGCTTGTTCTTTAGGCTTAGATAGCTGTTCTATAGGTATAGAGGGATGAAATACTTTCGCGTTAACATTTAAACTATACATTCTACTTATAATTCTGAATGTTTGATGAGTCAACCACATTTGATGTCATTGGAGCAGTTGCTAACAGTACTGAAGAGGAACGATGATCAATTCTTGGTAAAACATTGTTGACGAACGCTGTAGTATTTGCAATCTTACGATTCAATTGAAAACTATCATTTAAACTGAATGATGCTAAGTTAAAACGATTATAAAATTCTTGAGCAACTGGTATCAGTGACATTCTTTCATAATTGTAATGATATCGATTATTACTGCTTGATGTAGTTGTGTATCAAGGGTAATAGTTTTGACATCGACTTTTTGTTGGTCAAGTTTGCTTTCTAAACGAGTAGTACTATCTAACAATTTTGATGAGTTATTATTAATATTCTCTAGTGATTTTTCTGTTTCTAGTGCTTTTGCATTATACAAGTGGTTGGTTGTATAGTTTTGTTCCATATTCCATTTCCTAGGCTGTTTGCTATTAGCTAATGTTAAGGCTGGAAAATCATGTTCGCTTTCTTGGTACTGTAGTGCTTGATCTTTTGGTACAGATCGGTGTAGTTTCCCATTGTTTATAGCATCCTCCACCCCTTCTTTTATTCTACGTTTATAATCTCTTATGACTTGATATTTATTATCCAGAGAATGGTGATTTTCTTCACATTGCGCACATTTCGGTTCGTTATTACATACATGATGCGATTTATCTGTTAGAGTTTCAAGACAAACTCGACATCTAGCAGCTTCATTACATCTATTTCTTAAGTGTCCAATACGCCAGCATGTACAATAAGTTAAACGATTTCCGGAAAAAAGGGAGTAATTGATAACTAGGAGTGACCTATAGCAATACGACCAAGTTTTATTGCAGACTTATATCCTTGATAGTCTTTAACATCAAACCGATAATCATTAGATTCTCTTTGATAACGAAATCATCATCTAATTCAAGTGGAATATAGCGGACTACTAATGTGAATGAGTCTGTAATAAACTTCGGTTTAATAACTTCAATATCAACTCCATTGATTTTTATAGGCCATTTATCAGTTGAGACAAGCGTAGCATAATTCTCTTTGTTATTAACTCCTAGTTTCAATTTTTTTCCTGCCCATCCCACCAGAGTGAAAGAACTGATCTTAACTCCATTTGCTTGTAATTCTTTTAAAATTATGTCGCTCGCATGTATAGCTGAGGGGATGTTCTTCCGATGCCCATTGTATATGAAAACATGATAGATTAGATGAAACTGCATGTTTCAGATGACTGAACAAAAGCCTTTTGTGCTGATTCACATGAACACCCTGTTTCGAGATCTGTACTGTATTTCCTTGTTGTGTATCTTGAAAGAACCCATTATCACTTTGTTGAAACTTTTTGCGAGGTCTTTGTCCTCTTCTACTTTCCTTGTTCGGCGATACTCCACTATCATCGAGAGGTGCAGAACGTTTAGGTGTAGAATTTGACGGTTCAAAAACTTGTCGTTGTCAATTAGAGTAATCTTTTAACAAATATTCATGTACGTTCGACGCAGCTTCCGGACACTCTGATAAAAACTTGGAAATCATTTCCACTTGACTTGTTGACGTAATATCTTGTGATAATCTTGCATTTAGCCCTTGTAATGGGTCATTATTGCTTTGGTTCGCCATTAACACTCTCTTCATAACGTTGAGAGGATGACGTCACCTGGAATGTAATAGATAGAAGAAAATGCGTTTGTTCTTCACGAAGTAAAAGAGGAATGGTTATGATGTTATTTCGCTTGTATGATACATGTTTTATTCTGTATTTTAGATCTTCATTTTTTTGTTTAAACATGATATAAAGTGTGAGAATAGTGGTGATACACTTTGATTATTGTTACTGATTCAGTTGTCGGAGATATACGTATTTAAAAAACTTAATTGGATAATTATTTAGTTCTATTTATTCATAAACATACCGAAAGTTAGGTTAAGATTCTATTGTTGTGTTTATTTGAATAAGGACATATGCCAAAAATGATGTTCCTATTCTAAGTAAATTTTATAGTACGAGTGTCGAAGTAATATATGACCACTTGCATCCTAAATACAAGAACAAATCTCTTCTTCTCTCAATATACTGAATTTATTTTTCGATAAAGTGGAGAACGTACGTAGATGCACTCACATGCTATGCTAGGAGAGTTTATGTTGTTGTCATAAATGAAAAAAAAATGATGTGTTAGCACTATGAGTTATTGTCCAAGATTTTCAACTGCAGGTTGTACTGTATTTGATCGAATAAACATCTGTTTGATAGCTTTACGTATTTCAGGCATACCAGTTAAACACATAAACGGACAAAGGAGACAACCAATGTATTCTAAGTAGATGAGCAAAGTTAAGGATAATTCGAGAACAAATTCGTTTGTACTAATAATAGGAATTACAAAGCCAATAACATTTGGAATCCAAACGGCAAGATACATGATAGAGATGGAAGCTAGTTGAAGAACCATCTTACGATTTCTTTGCCAGATAGCTCGTTGACCCGCACGATATTTTTGACGAAGTACACGAATGATGAGCACAGTTGTTGCAACCGTGCCGATAATAACAGGAGTACATATATTGCAAAACCAGTCATATAAACCAAGATTGAACTATTATCAAAATTAGTCAAATTATAATATTTTTCTTTTAATTTTAATTTGTCATGTCCTATCATAAGTCTCTTAAAATCAAGAATTGCTTATAAAATGTAAATTATTTTATATATAATAAGCTAAACTAATTACATCGGATAAGAAATTCATTTAATATTTTTTAATAAACTGCACTATATCTCATTTGTCTTTACAAAATCAAACGTACCTCATATTGATAACATGAGCCGCCACAAGTAAATTGAGTATAATTAAAAAAGCTTTCACATGAATATATAACAATTAATCCTATATATAATAGAGGTGGATAAATCAAAATGAAGAGTAATGGAC
>JAJEKB010020935.1:689768-718996 GCA_022393335.1 Macrotrachela quadricornifera
ATCCATTAATATAACTTTAATATAATTTTAATATAATATCCATTAATGTATATTTTGATTTAATATATATATATAAATTTAATTGATATATTTTCACCATTAAAATATATTTTTCGTTTAATTTTCATTTATATTTTTGTCTTTTATTTTTTTATTTTTTATTCCATAACCATTTGTCTATATCTATATGTATTTAATCTAATAACCATTTATATTCTTTATTTTATAACCATTCATTTATATAGTAGCCATTTGTATATATGTTTCATATGGAAATTTATATTTTTAGTAATCATTTATATATTTATATTTATATATATATATATATATATATATATATTCAGTTTTATCATGATTTATATGCATATACTTAATATAATAATCATTTTCCATTTTTATTTAATGACCATGTATACATTTAAGTTTATAATCATTTTCTTGTATATGTTTAATATAATAATCATTTATATTTTTATAACCATTTATATATTTTCATATTGTAATCATTTACATGTGTATATTTTATTTAATCATTCCCATTTAGTGTATGGAGGAATTTCATTAATAATTATAGTAATAATAGCCATAAGTTCAACATAATAATTTAAGGATTATTTGTTATTGGATGACGGCGGATGTTTGTTTGTCAGTTGTTGTTGTTTGTTTGTTTGGATTGGTCGTTTCGTTCACTTGGTCATTTGTTCAATAGTTGTTCTTCTTGATGAGATAGATGTGGCTCTTGTTGTTACTGTTTTTCCATTTATTTATTGATTTTTTTTTTTTTATTTCGTTCTCATATCATTTTTTTTTTATTTTTTTTTTTTTTTTTTTTTTTTTTGTTTATTATTATTTTTTTTTTTATATATATTTTCTTTTATCCCCATCTTTCAAGATATTGATTTTTTGAAAAGTAATTTATTTTTATTGTTTTTGTTGCTTGTTCTCGTTCTTTGTTCGATTTAAAACCAATCATAACTTCATTATATTTTCTGTTGATGGTGATTTGGCCACTGGTCGATATTTTATCATCTTGTAGCTGTGCACGTACTTTTCGATAATCATATAGGTGGTATATTGGTCTTTTTATTTTGTTTTGAAAATCAGGTCTGTTCTTCCGTTTCCATTTCAATTTTTCATTTTTCTTCTTTTGTCTTTCAGATTTTAATCGTTGTTTTTCTTCAGGTGTAATTATTTGATACATCTCTTCGGTTGATACTTTAGTTATTAATATGTTGGATTGATCCATTGGAAATGATAATGTTGAATTTGATTGTTCATTATTTTGTGGTAATGATAATGGTTTTGTTTGTTTATCAAATCGTGGAACACATATTGCTGGTAATTCGTCATCACTTATATCTGATACATCATTATCATTTTCCAATATAATCTTTGATGATGTTGGTTTTTTAGGTTCAGGTGGTGCTATATAATTCTTAATTTTTTCTGGATACATATGAAAAAATAATTCAGCAACAGATGTACAATCATTAATAGCATATTGTAGCATCTTGTTTCGTTCTTGTTGTTCAATAATTTGATCATATTTTCCATGACTAAATAATTTATTTTTCCATGTATTCAAATTTAGATCAATCCCACATTTCCACTGGTTAATAGTCATTGATTTATCTATAAATTTTTTAAATGTTGTTGCTATTGCATCTTGTAGGGATATTGGTTGATATGAATTTGATCGAACTGGTTTATCATAATAATCACAATCTAATTCATTATCATCATCATCATCGACGAAAATGTTATCATTATCACCAGGTGTATCATATATAAATGAACACTTGGTTAATTCATCACGCTTTTCCATTTCTGGATGCGTTATAGGTTTAATGTCTGGATTACTAAATAAAAATTGTAAATCATATTCAATTATCTTACCTATACGTATCAAGTTGAGGTGATGAAAATGTTTAAATTCTTCATCGATGGGTCCCCACGAGATCATACTATTGTTGTTGTTAAATATCATTGCACATAATTCTTTAATTTTTTTAAATAATTTTGATTGTTCTTCAGGTAAAAAGTTTGTTTCCATTATCATCATTGTTGCATAGCTAATCGAATGAATAAATAGTATTTGTATCAGTGCACCTTGATTTTTTGTTTCACCTTTTTGGCATTCTGTATCCACCACGTATAATTTTGTTTGTTCAGCTTTATCAATTAGTTGTTCAATTGATGTAAGTGTTGATTGATAATGTACATAAACAATATCAATATTTGATGTTGAATGAAATGCTGGATATTGTCCACGTAATAATTCATTTTTTTCCATTTTTCTGGTGCTTTTCATCCAATTCTTTTGTTGCTTCGGTTTTAATCTGTAGAAATATTCAGGTGGATTTGTTGATGATCTTGTTCGAGACATGATGAAAATAATAACTTGTATTTATTTTTCTTTTAATATATGTATATATATAATAAATAATTTTCCCGTTTTTTCGTATATATATATATTAAACTATTTCTTTTCTCTCGGACTAGTAAATTTTACTTTTCTGTATTTGTATATGTATTAAATAATTTTCTTTTCTGTACGACTAGTAAATTTTACTTTTCTGTACGACTAGTAAATTTTGCTTTCCTGTACGACTAGTAAATTTTACTTTCCTGTATATAAAATAATAATGCTTTGTCTTAATTCGTCTGTCGTATATCCAAGCATCTAAAAATTTTCATCGATGTGGTGTATGTATGTATATCATGTTTTTGTTATGATCATTATATAATATAGTGAAATATATGTATATATATATTTATATTGTTTCATTCTTCACATCGTACAGTTTGCGCGCAGAACTGTTTGATATATCAAATGAATGTTAATTTTGATCAACAAAATATGTTCTTATAATATGAATGATAGAATATTTGAACATGATAGCCCCTCACTGCCAGTGAGAAGGTGAAATTCTGTCCCTCCGACATGCATTGCTAAATCAGATTCAAATATTCCTTTCAAAAAATTACCATTAATTTTCCAGCTAATATTATCATACAATTCCACATCGTTCCCTTATGGGATGTGTCTATTTAGTTAATTTCCATCGTTCGACTAGGGGAATAATAATATCCATTGTCACTTGTTTTGTTAATGTTAATTTTTTTACATGTTGGACAATGAATGTTTTACTCCCTAGTTGTTTAATGATTTTAAATGGTCCTTCGTATCTGATGTCAAACTTGTTTCGTATATTTCTAGTTTTAATAAGAACTAGATCATTGATTTTTAATGATAAATCTTGTCTATGTGAATCATATCGAGTCTTGTACTGTTGTTGACATTTTAAAATATTTTCCCGTGCATCTTTTGTTAATTCGTTAAGAAAATCTTTTATTTTTTGACGATGTTCCGGATCTTGTGTAAGCGAGATTAGTGCTTGTTGTTGATCAAATGGAAGAATAGCTTGTCTACCATGCATCATTTCAAATGGTATTTGTTTTGTTGTTGCATGTATTGATGTGTTATAATTGAATGTAACGAATGGCAACATTTCGTCCCAGTTGGTTCGTCGTTCATTACACAAGGCTGCTATTTTTCCATCCATTGTAGCGTTGAATCTTTCAATTTGTCCATTTGTTTGTGGATGATAAACTGTGGTGTATAGATGGGTAACTCCCAGCTGTTGGAATAAATTATTCATAAGTTGAGATGTGAAATGCGTACCGTTATCTGTTAATATACATGTTGGAGTTCCATATTTTAAAATAACATCGTTACTAAGAAAATTTACTGCCGTTGCTGCTGTACAATCTCGAACAGCTTTTGTTATTACGAATTTGGATAATACATCTGTTAAGGATATAATGTATCGATTTCCTCGTCGTGTTGTTGGAGTTATTGGACCATGGAAATCCATACTAAGTAACTTCCATATTCCATCAGGTGGTGGTATAGGTTGTAATTTTCCTGGTGGTTTTTGACGACGGTGATTGTTTTGTGCACATGGTATACATGATTTCACATAGTTCTTTATATCTGCTATCATTGATGGCCAGTAATAACGTTCTTGTATTCTTCGTGTTGTTTTATCACGACCAAAATGAGCACCATTTCCTGGAGTGTCATGATAAATTTTCAAAATATCAGCACGTATCCTTCCCTGCGGGACGACTGGTACTGCTGGAAGTGGTAGTTTTCGTTTCCGTAGTAATAGTCCATCTTTTACTACATATTGCTTTTGATTCTTTAAGTTGGTTTTGATTCTTCGTACGATGTCGTCTTGTTCTTGTTCTTTCATAAGATCTTCCAGATCGAATGGAATGATTTTGTTAGAATCATCTTTCGGTGGATCGTTCGCTTCTTTCCCTTGTGGGATAAGCTCGTTCTGTTTCTGTAGTTTTGCTTGAGCTCTTGTGATGACCGCTGTTATCTTCATGGAATGATGTCTATTGTTGGGTGTTGACGATGGTGTTTCTGTTTGTGTTGATCTTGTTTCATAATAAATTCTATCATCATTATCTTCTTGAGCCTCTTCCACCGGTGATCGAGATAAATAGTCAGCCATGTTGTTCTTCTTCCCTTGAATATACTTCACCTTGAATCGGTATTCGGCTAATCGTAACCTCCACCGTTCACACCTTTTATTCAGTTGTTCTTTCTTTGAGAAGTTGACTAATGGTTCATGGTCCGTTTCTAAGATGAATTCCTGACCACGTAAATATTTATCCCATTTCTCCACCGCTTGAACGATTGCATAGCATTCTTGTTCAATTGTAGGCCAATTAATTTGTGATTTGGTTAGCTTCTTTGACATAAATGCTAATGGTCGATCACCATTTGGTGTAATTTGTAATAGAACAGCACCAATTCCATCCACACATGCATCAGTTTGTAATTTAAATGGTATATTATCATCTGGTAAATTGAGAATAAGATCTGTTGTTAATATATGTTTCAATTGATGAAATGCTGCTCGTGCTTCTTCTGATAATTCAAACTTCAATTTCTTGCTGCTCTTCTGCTGTTGTAATGTAGTAGGTGAATATTTATGTAGTGGTGCTGCGATGATTGAGAATTTTGGAATGAATTTTCGATAGTATTCAGCAGCTTTGACAAATCTGAATGCTTCTTCTGCTGATACTGGTTCACGAACATCAGTTAGATCACGAATATTTTCTGGATCTGGTTGAATTGTACCTTGTTTGATGATGTGGCCAAGAAATAATATTTCTGTTCGCGCAATTTCACATTTTGCTATATTTAATTTGAAATTTGCACCTTGTAGTAACGAGCATACTTCCTCTATATGTTGTACATGCTCGTTAAATGTTCGTGAGTAAATGATGATGTCGTCAATGTATGCTAACATATGTTTCCATCGATTTGGACCTAATATTTGATTGACAATTCGTTGGAATGTTGGCGGGCCATTGGTTAATCCCTGTGGTAATACTTTAAATTGAAAATGTCCATCTCGTGTGGAGAATGCAGTTTTTGGTCGATCTGCTTTGTCCAATGGTACTTGAAAATAACCGGCTTTGAAATCTAATTTGCTGAAATGCGTTGCTTTTGTTAATTGATCATAAATATCATCAATTCGTGGTAATGGAAAAGCATCTTTAGCTGTAATTTGATTAAGTCGACGATAATCCACACAAAATCTTGTTGTTCCATCTTTCTTCTTTACCAGTACTACTGGTGAAGACCAAGGGGATGTTGAATGTTCTATAATATCATTTTTCAGCAACTTTTGTGTTTCTTCCGATAAGATTTCTTGATCTCTATTGGATTTTCGATATGGTGGTGTATGCACTGGTCTGTGGGTACCCGTGTCGATTGCATTTTTTAAAACTATGTCGATTTTTGATGGTTGTCGAATATCGAACAACTTTCCATACCTCCACAGAACAGTCGTAATTTGACTTCGTTGTTTGTCATCAGAAATATGTTTAGTTAATTTTCCAATTTGCTCCCGTATTTCTTCAGAATAACATTGTTCTCGCAAATGAGTAAACAAGTCATTTCTTGCAGTAAATCGTTGTGAACAGTTTCGACATCTATGTTCATTTTCTTCTTTTGTTGATGTATCATTTACTATCTTCGCTACTTTTCCTGCTGGATTGAGCTGTTCACACGCTTTTCCTCTAGGGACGCGTTCATTTGATTGATTTGATGGTATAATAAGACTAACTGTATTCGCTATACGTGTCACCGTACCAATTCGCGTTCCCTCGGAAAGCGTTTGTCGTCTATTTGTCGCGTTTATAACGCTAATCCTTGCTTTTCCGTCCTTAATGTTGAGTAGTGTACATGCTATAAATAATGCCTTCCGTTGTAAACCAGGATTTGGTTCAAATAATGCATCTATCATATTTGTTTGTTGTAGTTGAGCTTCAACAATGTGTTCTGAAAAAGGAGAAAGTATAATAAAATTAGTAAGAGTCGCTGGATAATTTATATTTGGTGGTTTAATAAATGGTGTTGATACTTCTCTGCCTTGTTTCTTGATCATGATGCATTTTTCTGGTGTAAGAATATAAACATTATTCGTTTGAATCCAGTCACTACCAAGTATTAAATTTGTAACGAGATCAGTCGCAACATCAGCCATTATTTTTGTTTCAATTCCATTGATATTGATGTATAATAATGTTTCACCGATGATGTTCACTGCAGAGCAACTAGCTGATAAATGGTTTTTTGTTCGTGGTATAAAGCGTTTGTATGGGATCTTATTTAATAAACGTTTATGAATTATTGTGATGGCCGATCCGGTATCAATCAGTGCTTCTTGTGGAGTATTGTTGCATAGAATTTTGACGAATATTGGATTATATGTTGTTGCTGATATCGATGTTGTATAAGATGGTGATGATGATGATGACTTTGGAACTCCACAGGGATCGTCGCCATCAGCCGATCCCCTTATTCGAAAAAATAAAGTTGAGGACAATCATATATTCGATGATTTGATTGTCCACATTTAAAACAACCGTTTTGCTTCTTGTAAAAACATTTATTTGTCGAATGATTTTTCCGCTTGCAGATTAAACACGGGATGGTGTGTTGTACCTTGTCAGATGAATAATTTTGTCGGTTATGTGCAATGTTTTTATAACCTTCTTTATTATATTGATGAGAATGTACTAATTTATGCTGTTGATGTTGTTGTTTTTGATTACCTTTACCTGTCATAGGTGCATATTGGTTTGATGATTGTATATTGAGTGATCTAGGATAAATGGTTGCAGTTGGTAATGTGGACTCGAAAAATGGTTGAGTTGTTGTTTCCGAATGAAAACCACCACACTGTTGTTGAATTCTTTTCTGTATATATTCTTCTTCGCGTGCAATTTGTAGCCATTGTTCTGGTTTTTTAATATCTCGTTCATTGCGGATTAAATGTTCTTTTAGTGAATATTTGACACCTGTTTGTAACACCGTGATAACTTGTTGTTCAGTAATAAATTTGTGAGCTTTTCTGTATTTCCGAATGACGTTTTCATAAAAAGATGAGACCGATTGATTATCTTCTTGTTTAATTTGGAAGAACTCTTGCATTACTTCACTATCTGATGTGAATTCTTTAAATCGATCTCGTAATGCTTGTTCTGCCTCGTTCCAGTCGATAAATGATTTTAAATTTTCTTGATACCACTTTAATGCTGGTCCTGTTAATTTGCCCATCGTTTCAAGTATTTTACTTTCATCTTTTAATTTCATTAATGAAAATAAATTTGTAAGGTCAAATAACCATTCATCAATATCCAGTTCATCCGATTCACCAGAAAATTCCATCACTTTCTTCATAGCTTCTTTTTGGCTGGAATGTAATTGTTGAGCATCCATCGTATTTGTTTCTGTTGCTTGCATCGATAATGTGCCAATTGTTTTTTTATTTCGTTTTCTTGTTGGTGAATGTGTAATTACTTCGTGAGGTATCAGATATATTTTATTTTTCTGCACTACGTTCCTTGTGCTTGCCGCCGTCGTTAGATGTATGTATATATGTAAAAGAACGAGAAAGAAATTTATACTGTAAGAAAAATGATTACCTTCTCGTAATAAATTCTGTATTCGTTGTGTGTAATTATGGGCGCTCTTTTCGTAATAGATGAGATTAATTTCACTCTTTCCAATATGGATGAGTTTGGTTAGATAGTGATTCGATTCTTCTTCGATAAGGTTATTAGAAGAAGACCGGTCATGGCACCAATGTTAGCTCGTGTTGGTCGAGCTGTACGAATGTTTATTTATAATAATAATAATCAAATACACACACACATACGTATATATAACAAGAGAAAAGAAAGCCATCGAGGCATAACAAAAGATTAGAAAAAGAAAGAAAGAGAGAAGATATAATGATGTCATAGATATATAGAAGATGATATATGTTCGAGGGATGGATGATGATATGACATCACCGCTAACAGTCGTACCTGTAATTTTTGAAGAATTACCTTATAAAAATAGTGGTTTTTTGGGTCCGTACAAATTTTGAGCGGTAGTTGGTGATAATGCCACGTAAATTTTATTATTATCGTGAACGTTCATCTATAACTATTAAGAAATATTTAGGAATACTACTTGGAATCTTTCAGTAACAATCTGTCGCCGCTACTTGTAGTGTTTTAAACTTTACTATACAGTGAAAAATGCTATATGTAGCATTTCACACAACAGTTAACTCTATTTTTAAATTGGAGGTGCTCACCTGTGTCCTATATAGCTTCATTAAAATCCTATATGTCTTTTGCAATCTATTTCAAATTTCATACAGTCTTGCAAAGGTTAACCAAAGATTTGCAAATCTTTGTGGTCTTGTAAAATCTTATCAAGTTTTTAAAAACAATCGCAATTTTAGACACCACACTTCCACTCACGACTAGAGATATGCGAAGCTAAAATAAAAAATTACTGGAACTGAGGTATGACCAAGAAAAAAAAAGTTGTTCTCAGTAAACCTAAAGACTACAAAGTATTCTATATTCTTTTAAGCGAGTTATCTTATAGATCACACTAATCAAGACAAAATGTATGAGATCTAACCAACAAAAAGGATATTTGCTGACTGAATATTTAAAAGAACCATGCATTCAAGAAATATTTTAAATATCATACAAATAAATGCTAAAATAGTTTTTTTTTCAGTTGGAACCTAGACTGAAGAAGGTGATTTTTCTAACTCTAATCGGAAGTAAAAATATTGAAAAGTAAGATAACATAGATGTGGAAAGATAGACATGTTGAAAATGAAAGCGCATGGAAACAAAGTCTTCCTTATCTTTACCTCCATTCTCATTCTTACAATGTTACGCATATCCTCCATTCTTCTTCTATGTTTTCATTATTCTGAGAACCACATGCACAGAAAGGCGATATAAATATGAAGAAAAGAGAACGCAAACAAACATAATTATCAGCAACGTGGTAATATTAAGCATAATTGGGTATAGTATGGTAAATAGAATGAGATAAAACATTTGGCTTCATCGTTTACAAACAAAAAACTAGATTCATTTACAAAAACGACTTATAAATATGTCGCGCCATACAATTCCAAGTGCCACCACCATGAGAATTTCGAGTTTTGGATCGATTTAACAACTTCTTTATGCTCAGTTTTTGATACTGAGTATTTTGTATTTTTCGATCGGAAGAAAGCAGTTGTTATGACTAAAAAATAAATTCCCGTGGTTAGCAGCTCTCATTCTATTAAATGATAAATAGTCACTCGTCTCCTCCTCGTCCTTCAGATAACCCTCAAATGTTACAGACATCACACCAAGGTAGCTTTGAAAAAGTTATACACACTACTCCAAGATAGGTCCAAAAAAGCTATGAATACTACCTATCTCCACTCTAATTTAATAAAGCTATATTGTATTTCTTTGACTAATAATTATGAGTTAGAAACAAGTACAAAAAGACAATAAGATAAATAGAAATAGGTTTTAATTCAAAAATAAATTATTGAAGAAATGTTAGTATACAATCCAAACTCAATACCAAAACGATTTGAATTTGGTGCATGTCCACCTCTTAAGTTCAAATAAAATCGATTAGATTCACTGCATCAAACGTATTAATGAAAATTCAACAAAAAAATTTGATTGACACAATATTTATTTCACGAACGTTTCATCAACAAAGCAATTTATCAAAACTAGAATATTTTCTCAAGAACATATGAAACATGTAACATAAACACTACACTATCTGGTTATTGTAGAATACAGGTAAGTCAATACAGTAGAACAACATCAATTTAATAAAAAATATATAGAAAACAAAAAAAAGGAATCGCGTTCCCTTCTTTAAAACCGCATTAGTGCCATAAAGCTCAATTAAAACTAATCTAAAAGTACGCTTTTTCGTACAATCGTACGGTTGAAACGTAGTTTAGATGTCGTGAGCTCAAGCGAAATTAAATGGATTATATATCGATTTGTGTTTCTTTGTTCACCCTATAGAATGGTATATAAACAAGTGCGATTCACATGAAAAAAGATTTCAAACTAGTTTAATTTATGTCAGATGGTATGCAATTTAACAGTGCTTAACATACTAGAGAATCTCAAATAATGTTACTGATGTTCTTAAATTTGTTAGAAATGATACAGATTATATAAAAATATACGAAATTAAGTTTACAATATTTTCACAAGTCTTAACGTTTTGACGAAATATTGGATCAAATACAAATATACTGAGAATATAATAAAATTCCTATGATTTTTTCAACATTTTCATTTCAGTATCCGATGTTTTATTTCAATGAAGGAATCTACGATAAATCAAACTTGTCCTATGGTACTGGCCCAAATAAACTAGTGCAGATTTCATATCTTTTTACTTTAAGCCACATCAAAAAACATTGTCTGTTGACGATTATGAAGATCAATAATCATTGGTATCGTTCACAAGAGATAGCAACAACAGTTCTTTTGACATTCATTTTGATATTATTAAAATTTTCAAATAATTTGTAAATACTTTCCATAAAGTATACGATCAAATTTATCAATAAATTGAATAATATTTCTATAGCTTTAGTTTTAATATCCACATTAATAGAGAAACAATCCAGGAATTGTGCTTTAGTAATCTATTTGACTTTAATAATTTTAGTGATGTTAAGATGTATACACTCAAATCGAACGTTATCAAATAAATAATTGACAATATTGTAAACTGATATAAAATAAATTTTCTTTCTCTCTCAAGCATATCCTGATGATTTTACTCCGTGATGAGTAATTCAAGAATATTATGTATAACTTTTAGCCATTTCTTATAATAAAGACATTGATTAAAATGAAGAATAATACACAGAGATAGAAGTGTCATATACTTGTTTCTTCTAAAGAACAAAAATGTTTGAAATGACATTGTATCTAACGAATAAATGGTTAAGAGATGAGATCTACCAAGTTTATTACATTATAGATAAAAAGAAAAATGTTTATAAAGTTACAATCATTATTTATTTAATTAATAGATTTGATTAATTTTATTTGATAATAAACTTGTTGTTTGAATGAATTTTATATTGTTGATGAATCAGGAAGAATGTTGTTATCTCTATCATTTGTTTCAGAATTAACATCATCTTCGTTTACTTTAGGATTTTTGTCATAACCACCTCGTCGACGTGTTGATGATCCATCACCCTTATTATTTCGACCCTTTGTATGACCTTTGTTGGCTTTATTTTTATTATCAATAAATTCATCATCATCATCATCATCTTCTTCACTATGTCCATGTCGTCGATGACTTGGTCTTCTACGTCGATAACTTTTATCTTCATCATGATCGTCGTGGTGGTGGTGATGATGATGATGATGACGATGATGTTTTCGATAATGTTCACAATGTGAATGTTTTTTCCAATGTTTTCTTTTGTTGTAATGTTTATGTTTTCTCATATATTTATCTTTCTTCCAATGTTTTCTTTTTCGATCTCCCGAAGGTGTTAAATCTTTCGAATCGTCAGAATCTTTATTATTATCTCGACCATATGGTTTTCTTTTATCTGGTAGATTATCGCGATTATTTTTCTCATCTGGAAGATCATTTTCACGATCTGAATTATCTACAGAATTATCATCACGATCAGTTGTTTTAGTTTCATCTACATCAAAATTTTCATCATTTCCAATTATCTTCAAAGGATTTTTACGTTGTTGTTTTTGATCTTTTTTTTGAACAATAAGTGCTAGAAAAGAAAATAAATAATATTGATGATACTCTACAATCTCTGTTAGTATTTAAAACGAAAATAGAGAAAAGATATAAAATAGTAAGATTAAATCGGCTGCTTTTTCATTATATTTCATACCTGTGGATAGTATCGATGTCCATGCCAATAATATTATTATAAACAATACAGGTGAAGACAAAAATTGCATTATAGCAAAGTTTGTTTCTACTATGTGTATGTGTAGAAAAAATGATTTTCAATTGTATAAATACAATGAGTATTATATCATAGATAATATCATATTCTTACTCTTATTTCATAATGAAAAATAATGACGATTGAAATCTAAGAAGATAAGAAAAAGTTATTACAAATGATAAATTTTTTTTCTTTAATTCACGAGTGCATTAAAGATTATAGCTATGCAAATCTATACCCATTAGAGCAATACTTTATACAAACAAAATATAATCTCTAGTTTATTATAACTATGATTTGAAAACATTGATTTCAAATGAATTTCCAATGCTTATTTATCATGTCGGACAGCACGATTAGCGTATGTAAGTTTGTGATAAGGAATGCAATGAATTCATTCCAAATCTAGATGATGCGATGGAAGATTATGTTGATATACATTCAGAATAATTTCAAAATAGTATTTACTACGATTGAAACTAGAACGATTCACAGTCATGAGAATAAAAACATAATTGCAAATGGTTGTAGGTTTTAATCTCCATCTACAAATGTTGAACTAATTTAAATCTGTTATTTATATGAAATCATAATCAATGAATGTTCGCTATGTTGTAATTACAATTCTTCTTCATCTGTTTCAATTTTCTTTTATTCTGCTTAATCAAATTTGAACACTATGAAATAATTCTATGTTAAATTCTAGTTTAAATAAGGACCTCTCATTAATAATATTATTTATTCCGTTCTCGTTCGACATCTGTCGCATTGACTAAAATTATGCCATAAAAAATCAAATAAGAAGGATAGAATGAAAGTAATTGTAGTGTCATCAATAGGTAAAGGTGATTATGAATGAATAGCGCATGTTTTTAATAAAAATAAATTGCATAAAAGAAAAGACTATTCAGTTCTGTTTCTGCTGTGCAAAATTATTCTTTTCACCTAGATGTATGAGTGCTTTTTTTTTTCTCGATTCGTCGGTTGCTATCAAACATTTGCGTGTGTGTGTTGATTAATATTGTGTTTCTTTTTTCTTTCCTTTCTTTATATAAAAATACGTAACATATTTTAAGCAGTTACCTTTTTTTTTGTCTAGATCATGTCAAATACTAAGTTGAAGGTAATATCTAGTGATGGAAAAGAATTCGAAATCGATTATGATATAGCAAAACAATCAACAAAGTTAAAATTATTATTTGAGGGTAAATAATTGATATTATTCTTTTTTATTTGTATGTATTCTTTGATATTTATTTGATACTAGAAGACATAGATGAACCTATTTCATTGCCTTATATTAAAGCTTCGATTTTAAAACCAGTAAGTCAATTTTTATTTTTAATATTTTCAGTAAATTAATTGATTTGTTTTTTTTTTAATATTTTAGATTATTGATTTTTGTAATCATCATAAAAACGATCCTGAAGTTGCATCTATCGACGATGATGATGATGATAGTGATGATGATAACAATAATAAAAATAATCGTGATCCAAAAAAGTGAGTTTTCTTTCAAGATTAAAAATAGAAAATTGAATAACTACTTTTGAAAATCTATTGTAATGAAAAATGGCTCTTAGAACTAAACAAAATAAAGCGAATTTAAGAAGCAAAATATTAAGATCGATCTTTCTCTAAGTTGATTCACATTTATGGTAGTATTTAGTATGTCTCGGTATTTTCATCAACAAATATTCATATCTATTTTGTGATAAAAAAAAGATAACAATCTGATATAATAGTAGTTTATATATAGATAATCTTTGTTTTAATATTTAGAATATATACTATTAGTGAATGGGATCATAAATTTGTTCAACAATTTACAGCTCGAGAAGATACACTCTTCGATATTATTTCAGTATGTTTATTTAAATTTTTTTTTCTATATAAGAAAAACCTTTTTTTTTTTTTCCTTTTATTTAGGCAGTTAATTATCTAGATATTAAACCTTTGTTACGTATTGTTTGTAAGACAGTTATACATATGATTAGAGGCAAATCATCAGCAGAAATACAGGAAATGTTTAAATTTGCTGGTACATCTGATGAAATTGTCGATGATTTAATAGCAAATGATGATGATGGTATATTGAAAATTGATTCTAAGAAGAAATGAACAAAAATTTTCTTATTTAATAATCAAGCATATAATTTTTCATTATTTATTTATATGGTATTTATTCAGGCTTAAATACAATTATTATTATTATGATTGTATTTTATTTTTTTGCGTTTAATTTTTTTCTCAACGACAATTTTAAAATATTAAATAACTTATCTATAATTCTACAGATGTTTGAATATTTGAGATCGATTGTACAAATTGACTCAAATTACAGGTTTTTTTTTTATGTTAATTAAAATTTTTTTTTGTATATTATTTTTGTTAAACAAAAAAAAAACAAACTTTACATGTAAAATAACTAAAAAAAAAACATTGTTTTGTTTTATAAGAAATTAGTTTCTTCTTAAAGTTACACAATGAAATGAAGCAATTTTAAAATCACACAAAAAATAATACTTTTTTTTTTTTATAATGTTCATGATTTTGATTTCATATATAACATAAACTATTCATTGTAGAGATTTTCACGCTAGATCTTTTCTTTATGTTGTGTAGATTAGAATGTTAGCGATCTAAAGTAAAATATTACGCAATAGTTTTAATCAAAATATTCAAATTACTTAAGCTGAAAATAACTGTCTGTATAATCTTAAACTTGCATTATTTTCTTCCAATGTCAATGAGTAATATGAAGTATATTATTTACTTATTTTTTATACATACGTGCTATTGGATCAATTTTCTTTATTATCTCTTTTCGTGTATTACTCAATTAAAGAAATTTAATTCTTGATCACATTCTTTTTTAATAAATATTTTCCTTCAAATGCATTTGTATATCATATATAGAAAAAGACAAATCAAAAAAAAAAAAAAACGTTAAAATAATGTCTGGACGTCGTTCAGCAACAATTGTTCCAACAATAAAAAATACTTGTAATGATATGAAAATAAAAATTGAATCAAATCATCGTATATGGTTAAAATTAATTTTAACTGCATTAATTCCTTTAATGATTGGTGTATTTACAATTGTTACAACAGTTCTTCAACATAAAATTTCAATAGAACAACGTAATCAAGATAAACAAGATTCACGTTTATTACGAGAACATTCTGAACGTCAAGCAGATAATTTACAAAAAGAAACAATACTTATTACATATCTTAATGATGTATCAAAACTTCTTATGTCAGAAGATAATATAAAATCATTTGTTCATATTCGTACAAAAACATTAACTAGTCTTCGACAACTTGATTCGGAACGTAAACGTTATTTATTTTTATTTCTTTATGAAAGTGAATTAATTTATCAAAATTTATCTTTATTAAAAATAAATGGAGCTGATTTTAATGGTATTCATTTTAATGGTTCAGAAGAAAATCAATGTAAATTTATACGTATACATTTATATGATGTTTATTTATCAAATTCATGGTTTATTAATTGTTATATTGATCGTTCAAATTTTTCATATTCTGCAATGCATAAAACATTATTTCAACATAGTCTTCTTATACGTTTAACATTTAAATTTACATTATTAAATAATTCAAATATTCTTTATACAAAATTATCTTCAATAAATTTTTGTGGAGCATCATTAGTTAAATGTAATTTTACTGGATCTATTTGGGATAATTCTACTGTTGATTTTACAAATACAAATTTATCAGGTGCAATTTTATCGAATAAACAATTGGAAAATTCAACATTATATAATTGTATTTTACCGAATGGAACATGGGGACCAATTCAAACAAAAAATCTTGTTACTAATGGTGATCTTACACAAAATGTAAGTCAAAAATAGTCGGTTTTTATTATATAATATCCTTCCATATGACATTGAAAATTTCCTATCGATAAAAACATAAATTTTTTTCGATGATGTTAATAATGATACCTCTATCATTGATAAAAAAAATTAGCTAATTTGTTCGAATTGTAAAAAAGATATTCAAATTTTTTTTTGAAACATTCTGTTCATTTCTAAATGAAATTTTCATATATTAGTGTACTTCCAATGATGGTCATTTATTAGATGAATGGAATATATCTAATAATGGAGAAATTCGAGTATTTCCATATAAAAATCAAAATTCTACAATTGAATCATACAAATGTTATTTTCGAGTGATATCATTTAATATTTCGAAAAATTTTACATTTATTATTCAAACAGTTAATCTTGAAAATTATACTTTATTAATTTCTACTGGTAATGCTCGTTATAATGCTTCAGCTACTTTTCAATGTTTTGGTAAACAATATGCTACAATGATAATACGTTCTATTGATTTGAATGGTTTAAGAGATTTTGGTGTGAATAAAGGTAATTTTTCTTAGTAATTTAATATTCATCTATTGTATCATTGTTTTTGTTTTTTTCAAAGAAACACAACGTAGAACACATATACAAACATTAAAAATTTCAAATATTATTCGTTCTGATACTCGTAGTGTTCAGATAACGATTACAATTTTTAGATCTTATGACAAGAATGATGGAGATGCAACTATTGAAAATAATTATTGTGCTTGTTATAATATTAAATTTTCAATAACGAAAGTCTAAAACTTGAATATAATTCACAAATATTTACTTGTTTTTTGTATTAAAATGTATATAAAAAAAAAGGTCTTTCTTACTGTATAAATTGTAATAAACTAAAGTTTATGCACTAACTATACGAATTATTTAAGTATTATTATTGATGTGAATATAAAACGTATGCAGTATTCTTTTTTTTTTTCAAGTGTTGCTCTATCGATTTCTACTTACATTATTCAGATAAGAACATTCTGCTAGATATTGTTACATTTCGATTAATTAATCATATATGATAATATGTAAAATAGTGAATACTTGTTTAAAATACCTAATAAAACTCTAATAATATGTTAGATATATTCTTTTATTTCTTAGGTGTATCAGGTAAGATTTCTGAATGTTCGTATCTCACCATTTAAAGGATCTTGTCGAATGGAGTGAACTGTTTCAGAAATAAGAAATAAATATATCATGTAGTAGAGGATTTCAAGTCGCATCGAATAGTACACAGTTAATCCTATTTTAATGGAATTTTGAACGATCTAGAGACAATTTATTGATGGTCCACCACACATTCACACTCATATCCGCATTCACAAGATGATCGGAGATGGTGCTTATATGAGGTTGTAGTCCATTAAAAATTCTACGAAGTCGCATACAAGAAACAATATTTAATAAATGCTTTTAATTAATAACAAGAACAGAGATGTCACCTTGTCGGATCAAAAGAGCGAAATTTTTCTTGGGAAAAACGGAAAAATTGGGGAAATTTATATTACTCCTTTACATATAGTTCTAGTCAAACATTTCGAATTTCTCACAACAATAGAGGTAATGGATTCAAACTTTTTAAAATACTTGTATCGAGAGCATATTTAGCAACATATATCAGCTAGTTGTTGATTATCTGTGACTCGATAAAACAAGAAGATGAAGGTTTCTTCGAAATACACTTTTATTTTAGCTAGTAGCCATTTAAAATTTTTCTACCAGTTGATGAATCCATAACAAAAGTCTCCCAATAAAGAACGCTCTGACTACATATTCTGCAGATTTAAAGAAGATAGTCGTGTTTTTCATATCTGAACTTTATAGTGAGTATTACCAATGCAGATCTAATTTTCTATCACACTTGCCCAAAACCTATCTAAGTATTCCATTCACCCATAGCAACGGTAAGATAACGAACGACTTTCATCAAAGTTTTAAGATGGATAAATCAAGCGAGTCTTAATAAGAAGTCACCAATCGCACAGATTTATACCACTATGATACTTTAGATATTCACCTATTTTAGGAAGAAGCATCACTCATATTTATCAAACCAGTTTGATGTGAAATTTCTTAGCTATAGAGAGACATAGTGTAGGACTATAATGACTCTCATTAGGTATAAATCGTGTTTATTCACTCAATTTCGTTGTGCTTAACCCAATCAATAATAAAATTAATGTCATCCACTAGCGATTCATTTGTCTTATACACACAAAAATTTTACTTAAATATCTGATATTAAGTAGTAACTTTTATTCGCAGAATTGAAAGATTTGACTGGAAATATATGACAACATTTTTCTTGGTATAATGCAGCTCACTGTACGCAAATCTAATACATAAGGAGAAGAGAAAACAATTTTATTACAGATACTCTGAATGAATTTGTATCAGCCATGTTATACAACAGAAGCAGATTTTACAGAGCAAAGACCAATTTAAACATATATCTCATTTTGACACGATTAATTCTTTTGACATAAAGCAAAATAATTTTAAAACGATAAGAATTCTAGATATAGCGTTTTGTCATGTGACTGACAAATCGTCTTCCAAAACATATAGGATAGATGATTCATGGATATAGTAATCTACTACTGAGCATACTTTTTTGTCAAAAAAAATGTTAGCTAGATCAGATAACTCATTCCATCAAAAATCAAGAATAAACTAGAAATATGGAAAAACTGAAAGAGTGGAAGAGGTGGCAATCCTGTCATAGATTCATTCAACATTCTTATTTCGGTGTTATTTTCTTACAGAAAATTTTATATTAAATGTTTTCAAAAAAGCATTCGAATTTTTCGAATTCATAAAGTAACCTAGCAGTTTCTATGAATTCACTATAGAATTAAGTCTTGTATTGGAATCAGACAATTATCAATATGTCGATAAAATATCGATGGTTAGAGGGTAACTGTTAGACCAGCTGGTTCTATCTATGCCTTCCTCGTACATAGAAATTTATTTTTGTTTTCTATCATTTGATGTCGATCAAGTTTTCAGATAAGATGCATCTCAAATTGGAAATTTCATAGTAAAACTTTCACTTCGATATATTGAGTGTAGCAAAGGTTAGTTTAAAGTTAAGGACCAAAATATAAGTATGCGTGCCTCTCAAATGTCTTCCCCGTTTCAAAGGTAAAAAGCTCAGTTTGATTTTAAAACGTACCTAAAATACGGCGCTACAACTGGACAGACCCAATTTTTCTCTTGCTTGTGTTATTCGAAAGCTCATCCAATAAAATACAGAAAAGTTAAGACATGCAAGTTTAGAGAAATTAGTTATTGTAAAAGCTTGAAGCAAAAAGTGAAAAAGGCGAATCTGTTGAATTGTAACATTGACTTTTTCCTTCAATTTAACACCAAGACCAGCATTCTGGTATTTTAAATAACAAAGAAATTTCGGACATATGAGATCATTCAAACTGAAAAATCTTTTTTTGCCTGAAAATGAAACTTCAAAAAAAATCATTATAATATCCTTAAAACTTACCATAAAAACAATATTTTTTCTGGTGAGATTTTACATTTTTTCTTACACATTGTATTACAGTCATTTGTCACTATGTCCTATAGGCCGAAATATAAACACAGTTCATCGTAGCATCCATACTTTAATATAGTCATATTATTCTTCAATAAATTGGTATAAAATAACGTTTAGAATTGTGCTTCTATCATACACATTGCATCAATAAAAATATTGCGTATATTATACACAACCAATTGAATAGATATTATTGTACATAAATCGATCCATAGGTTAGAATTTTCTCACAACCAACTTTTTCCCAACTTTATTCAGTACGTTACTGTTCAAACCATTGATTATCAGCAGAACGTGTATCGCTATACGTATATTTCATAACTGTTAATACGTGTTTCAATTGTTGGGGTTACAGCATAGAAAAATGCTTGTCATTGGTACTATTAACATATCTTTTTATTGTCTTATATTCTACATTCGCAAAATGCTATTTATTTACGACGGCCATGATGTATCTGAGGTCTTCATTTATGATAAGTCAGTTTTTCTTTTAGTAGATGTATGTTGATGTATAATCATTAAAGGCAATGTTTTACATAAATATGGTCATGGAGCACGTAATGTTATAGTGTTCGAATAAAATAAACGTCTAAGTGAATATTTAATAAGTCCTGCATGTATCTATGTTTTTAGAAAAAAATCAATACTAGCGTTTCCATTGATATCATCTTTCAAAGATCATTGTTTCTTTCATTAAAAAATCAATTTAACATATTCCGTATTTGATTCTTAAGTGTCTTTGTTAATGCATATTGAAAACAGTGGCAGTTTTGAATCGGTTTGATTATTAGTTGAATTAATATAATTTAGATTAATATACAGACAAGAGAAAAATAACTCATCAAATCGATTAAATCATTTAGTGTAGAAAAAAAACATACATATCATGATCCATTAGATCAAATCAAATTCAATACAAGATCAAGATCTCTGCCTTATTAACATGAATGGAGTAAAAATAAATAATAACTTAAAATATAGGTTTGCATATATTTAATGAACCATTTCGCGTCCTCTTTTATAATAGAAGACTTAAAATGTTATATTATGTATGAACGAATAAATATTTCAGAAAAACTTGTGTTACATTTGTAGTTTTTCTGTATTAATAATCAAAAAAGTTTCTAAGAAAACAAAGACAGCTTGAAGGAGTTGAAATAATTTTTAACATTGAAAAGGTACAGAAACCGTTTAAAGCTCAACCTCTTGCAATTTCATCTGAGAATTCTGGAAACGAAATGTTTTCCAGTTAACATATAAATTAGAGTTGCAGTGTCTTATTAATTTAAATAATTAAGCAAACTCTTTTATTATAAGAAGAAACGTTTGGATAACAATCATTTGAAATACGAGAAATAATAGGAAGTAAAAATGACATAGTTTTAGTTCATTCCAAAGAAATTTTAAAAGAATCTATTTCTGATTTGGTTTAGTTCGATTTTCTAAAGAATGTACTGATATCATTGATGCTCGTTTAAAAAAGGTGGGAGCATTTTATGAAAAATTTTTGATAGAAACAAGGTAGAAATCTGCAATTTTCATGATTGAAAAGAAAAGATGAAGATACATCAAATCGTATGTCACAACTTTCTGTAGTATGAATTTGCAAGATTTTTAATCAACTTTCAAACTCCGAGAGAACTAGTTTTTACTAGATGAAAAAAGTTAAACAAATCATTTCTTTTCACAAGATTTGTAAAAGAGTCGAATTAATGTATCGATTAAAATATCTATAACTAATCAATGATTAAATTTAAACCTATAATATATCTTGTAGTTTTTAAACATTTGATAAATGGTTTAAATACACGTGTGTTACTTGAAAATTCATTGTAAACAACCTATAATATGGGTTTGTTTTTAAAAAGATCAGTTGAAAATCATAAAAGAATTTAGCTGGAAAGACCTGCAATATGTGATTCGATGCATCTTTGCCAAAATTCTAGAAATTTTTAAAGGTTTTGTATAATACTGCAAAATCCTTACTAAGACTTGTGAAGCATCCACGAAACCTTTTTGAGGATTTCACAATTTTATACGAAATTAAAAACGGTTTTCGAATTGGTTTTAAATCTTAAACATTTTTTCGGATCCATATCACCAGATTCTTTTTGTAGTATAAGTAAATAAGGATGATTTTCGTAAAAAGTTTTATTCGAGAATAAAAAGATGAAAATACTAACTTATGTTAATCAGAATATTATGAGAGAAAGTATGGTGATGTACACTTCTGACAATAACTATAAGATAATAGTCATTCTGTACAAACAAAATATAAAAGTGCAAAAAACATGGATAACACTTCGTAAAAAAAGTAAAAATATTAACTACAAGAAAGAATAAAAAATAAAAATAAGAATAAAAGGAACGTTAATAAGCTAAAGACCAATGACAGATCTGTAGTCTCTTGCTAATAAGTGCGTTTCTACTCCTCTTCAGGTGGATTGCAACAAATATTATGTTCAACTAATAGTTACTATTTTACAATAAAATATACTCTCGGCACTATAATCAGAATTTTTGTGATAAATAAATAGCAATAACAATATTTATATTTAAGTATAATATCTAATTCGAAATCAAGCATAAAAAGTAATTTCATACAACTAATTATCGATGTATATATGAATGGGTCCAATGATAGTGTTCTTATAGGTCACTTATTTTGCATTAAAACTTAATCTTAGTCTTATTTTCAAATCATTACAGAGCTAAATGAACAACGTTTAACAATCATCTGTCCGCATGTAACATTTAATTCATATCGAGCTGCAGTAAATCATTGCAGTCACAAAGATCATGTAGGGAATGAACTCCTGAAATTACCATTATATTCAAGTATATCATTCTAACCGAATTAAGCTTCTCCTATATAGTCAGATGTATACAAATCAAATCATAAATGCGCGGTTCTAACCATGGATCGATTCAAATATGTCAATCATTATGAAAAAATGTAAGCTCCTCTAACACTAGGAAGGCTATGAAGATGGTAAATACTCTTTATTAGTTAACCGTTCATGTATATCATTAAGTTCGAAATGAAGTTTACCTATTGGCCTCTCAAATAAAGACTACATCAGAGAAACATTATTCTGAGTATTCTATTCAAATATACCTTTCATTTTTAACCAAACCCAAGTAATTAAATACATAATTCAAGATCATATGAAAAATCTATGTTTGAAATTATATTTTTCAAATATACCGCATGATATTATGCAACAGTTACATAATGAATTTATATTGCAGCATTACATAAGAGATAGTCAGTTTTAAGTACTGTTTTAATCAAATATAAGCTGATTTGAAATAAAATATGGTATTTTTTTTTCAGAGCAAAACATTGCATAATAAGTAGCTATGTAGGACAAAGTTTTCCTTCATATATATTATACATTTCAAAGTAGAAATTAATTCTCTATCAAATAATCGATAATCACATGACAAATGAATAGTTCACAGGACAATTCTATTCAAACAGGTCATTCACTTAAAAGTCGATATTAACTCTCTACCATTTAATGGATAATCATATTACATATATATATTTCTCAGTAGGCTTCTATTCAAATAGGTCATTTACTTCAAAGTAGAACTTAACTCTTTCGCATATAATGAATTATCGCATACCAAATGAATAGTTCCAATGAGGATTCTAATCAAACAGATCATTCACTTCAAATCAAAGTATAATAGTCTATCGTATAACGTATAATCACATGCCAAATGAATAGTTCCAATCATGATTCTATTCAAACAGATCATTCACTTCAAATCAAAAATGAATTCTTTATCGTGTGATGTATAATCACATACCAAATGAATAGGTTCAATCATGATTCTATTCAAAGAGCTTACTGACTTCCAATCAAAAAATTCGTTCTGCGTCATATAATCAATAATCGCATACCAAATGGATAGTTTTCAAAAAGGTTCTATTCAAACAGAGCATTCACTTCTAAATAAAAATTAATTTTCTATTATATAAAGGATAACCACATGACAAATGACTAATTATCACTAAGATTCTATTTAAACAGATCACCCATTTCAAAACAGAAGTTAGATCGCTATTATATAATAGTTAATCGCATGACAAATGAACAGTTCTCAGCAAGGTTCTATTCAAACAGATCATTCACTTTAAAATCATAAATTAATTCTCTATCATATAATGGATACTCATATGACATATGAATACTTCCGAGGACGGTTTTATTCAAACAGATGACTCACGGTAAAATAGAAATTAATACTCTATTAAATAATCGATAATTGCATAACACATGAATAGTTATCAATAGGGTTCTTTTTAAACAGATCACTCATTCCAAAGTAGGTATTAATTCTCTAACATATAATGGATAATCATACTACATATGAATATTTCTCAGTAGGGTTCTATTCAAACAGGTTACTTACTTCAAAGTAGAAATTAACTTTCTGGCATATAACGGCTAATCACATGATAAATAAATAGTTTGCATTAAGGTTCTATTCAAACATATCACTCACTTGAAAGTAGATATTAATTCTCCACCATATAATGGGTAACCATATGAAAAATAAATAGTTCTAAGCATGGTTCTATTCAGGCAGATCACTCATGTCAAATCAAAATTTAATTTTCCATCGTATAATCGATAATCAAATGATAAATGAATATTGTTCAGGAGAGTCTTATGCAAATATTTTACTCATTTCGAAACAGTTTCTAGATGGACAACTTGATACAGAGTGCTCTAATGAATGAATTGTTATCACAATAATATGATTCAATTTGGATACTCATAAAAAACTAAACTTCAATCATTCAATATGTAATGGACGATAAATGATAAATGAATGAATCTAAGTAAGATTTTTGTCAAATATAATAGTTTTTTTTAAGTAGACATGGAATACTTCATCCTACAGATACCTTCCGTACGAAATTTGAATTCCTTTTACCACGATAATGTTTAAATACAATTTTCTTCCTGAAAAATCTTTTTAGCAATTCATAAAATAAAATATCGCATTGTCAATGAACCATTTTTACCAAAATTTTATTCAAACATATTTGTTATCCTGTGGCAAAAGTGATTTTAAATTACATGATCAAAAACTACAATAGCAATGAATCACTTTTAGGAAACTTTCATTAAACTATATTGGTTAACTAGTAGCAAAAAACTGTCTCTAATAATGCTATCAAAAGCTGTGTTAGTAATAAATCATTCTAAAAATTTTATATAATTATTAGTAAGTTCAGAGTACAAAATACAATTGATTAAGTGATGAGTCATCACACAACATGTGAAACAGATGCACCAAGACGCTACGAGAGTATAATGTACATGTCAAGCACAATAATATTATAAAATATATACTTACTAATCACGCACCAAAAGAATAACTTGAAAGAAAGTCTGATTCT
This sequence comes from Macrotrachela quadricornifera, assembly GCA_022393335.1. Lineage (NCBI taxonomy): Eukaryota > Metazoa > Rotifera > Eurotatoria > Philodinida > Philodinidae > Macrotrachela > Macrotrachela quadricornifera. The sequence goes on from JAJEKB010020935.1 coordinate 715,014, forward strand.
AAAATATAAGTTATTATAAGGAATAGTTTCAGCTGAGAAATATGATAGAGAATTATGTGACAAATGAACATATAATCTAAGATTTCATTAATTATATGAGCTAACTCAATGCATTCCTATATTAAATAACATTATCAGTAATCTCGTCACATATAAACAACTCTAAGTATTTTCTTCACTTATTACAGATATTCAAAGTAACTAAAATGCTAATTCTAGAACTAATTATCATAGGGCACATGCATAAAGTTAAATAGAGTAATCCTATAGTATAATATGTACATCAAAGGAAAGAAAGCGTCAATCCATATCCTTAAAAGATATACAACTTTCGAATATTTCTGAGTATTATATTTTTTCTCGAAAAACCAGTTATATCTGTAGAAAGTACCACACGGATCTATGCGATCTTCATTTATGTGCATAATGAACATCCATAACAAAGTATATGTACCACTATATCGTAGATTTTTGAGAAAATTGTGATTTACGTTGTCCAATCAAAAATTAAATGATAAATAAATAGTTTTCAGAATGGTTTTGTTCAAATAGATCAATCCAAAGTAAAAATTAATTTTCTGTCATATAAGAGATAATCACATGACAGATGGATAGATTGCAATAGGGTTCTATTCAAATAGATCACTCACATCAAAGTTGAAATTAATTCTCTGTTATATAATGGATAATTACATGACAGATGGATAGATCTCAGTAGGGTTCTATTCAAACAGATCACTTACATCAAAGTTGAAATTAATTCTCTATTATATAATGGATGATCATATGACAGATGAATAGTTCTAAACATGGTTCTATTCAAACAGATCACTCACTTCAAATTAATAATTATTTCTATATCATATAATGGATAATCAAATGACAAATAAATATTGCTAATCAGGATTTTATTCAAACAGATCACTCATTTCAAAGTAGAAATTAATTCTCTATTATATAATGGTTTATTACATGACAAATGAATAGTTCTCATTACGATTCCATTCAGACAGATCATCCATCTCGAAGAAGAAATTAATTCTTTGCTATATAATGAATAATCACATGACAAATCAAAACTTTTAACCAGGGTTCTATTCAAATAGATTACTTACATCAAAGTAAAACTTAATTCTTTATCGTATGATAGATAATCATATGACAAATGAACAGTTCTCAAAAGAATTCTATTCAAATAGATTATTCACTTCAAAGTTGAAATCAATTCTCTATTATATAATGGATATTACATGACACATGAATAGTTCTTAAAACGATTCTATTCAAACATATCACTCACTTCAACGTTGAAATTAATTCTCTATCAAATAACGGATAATCATACGACAGATGAATAGTTCTAAGAACGGTTCTAGTCAAACATATCACTCGCTTCAAAGTAGAAATTAATTTTCTGCCATGTAATGGGTAATTATATGACAAAAGAATAGTTTTCAAAAGAGTCCTATTTAAATCAATTGCTCACTAAATACTAAAACTTATATGCATCCCTTATAAGAAAATAATATAACAACAAAGAATACTCGTAACAAAAATAGCATGATAATACTTCGTTCAACCGAAAACAAAATTTCGTCGTTGGTGTTGCAACTGTACACGTACATGTCAATTGAATAGTACTGAATCATCATCCATTCATCTGTGTGACTCCTTTCGAAACATAACTTGAAAAAACTATCCTGTTATAAAAGATCAAGCTGAAAATACATTGTTTTATCATAGTATTCTTTGTATATATTGTACATTTTAAACAATACCTGTTATATATGTTGAAGTATACAATATATCGTATCAAATGAATCATTCTAAGCATATTCTTGTTTCAATATATCTGACACATACAAAAAAGATCAAGACACACAATATGATTACATACAATCGTAGAAATAGTAAGTAATGACAAAATTTATATGCTGATATGTCAGCAATATTCATATATATTTGAGAATTTGTTTTAAGAGTATATATTATATGACTACTGAACATGATCGACTAAAAGAATTCTATTCAAATAGATTATTCACTTCAAAGTAGAAATTAATTCTGTATCATATAATGGATAACTACATGACAAATGAATGTTCTAATCAGGGTTCTATTCGAACAGATCACTAAGTTCAGAGCAAAAATTCATTCTCTATTATGTAATAGATAATTACATAACAAATGAGTAGTTCTTAGTACGGCTCTATTTAAAAAGATTACTCACTTAAAAATAGAACCTAATTTTCGGTCATTTAATAGGCAATCAAATGACAAGTGAATAGTTCTCAGGAGGATTCTTTTCAAACAAATCACTCACTTCAAAGTGGAAATTAATTCTCTATCACATAATGGGTAATCACATAACAAATGAGCAGTTTGCAAAATCTTTTTTCATTCAAACAGGTCACTTACTCCAAAATAGAGATTAATTTTCTATCATATAATGTATAATCACATATCAAATGAATAGTTCTGATCAGGATTCTATTCAAACAGATCACTCACTCCAAAGTAGAAATTAATTTTCTATCATATAATGTATAATCGCATATCAAGTGAATAGTTCTAATCAGGATTATATTCAAACAGATCATTTACTTCCAATCAAAAATTAGTTCTGCGTCGTATAATCGATAATCACTTATAAAATTAATAGTTCTCAGGATGTTTCTACTCAAATCGATTATTCACTTTAAAGTAGAAATTAATTCTTTATCATATAATGAATAATAACACGATAAATTAATAGTTTGCATTAGGGTTCTATTCAAACAGATTATACACGTCAAAGTAGAAATTAGTTCTTTATCAAATAATGGATAATAACATGAAAAACGTATAATTTGCATCAGGGTTCTATTCAAACAGGTCAGTCACGGCAAAGCAGAAGTGTATTTTCTGTCATATAATGGATAAGTACATAACAAATTGTTAAGAATGAATAAGATTTTATTCGGATAAAACACAACCGCCAAAATAATGTTTATCTGATAGCTTCGTCGCGAAAATTTAATGGTAATTGAGAAGCATGTGAAAAATCTTATTTAAATGTATCATAGAACTGAGATTGAAGCTTGCTGTTCGCTATTCCATAGTTGAATATATAAAACTTGAATAATTATCACAAGTATTCTATGCAAATATTGACCACACCAACTTAACATCTCAGTCGTGCGTTTGTAACAAAAATTAATGCAGAAAATAAATTATTTCAAAAACTTCGATGTGTAACTATTGGTTGAACTGAACGAAAAATATCTTGCGTGATGTTTTGATGTATAATGATCTTGGAAATGAATAAGATAAACTGCTTTCGGTTGTTCATCACATATTATTATCGTTGATGATAAATGATGTAAACAGGCCATTTAATCTAAATATAAGCGATCTATGAACAGCTATTGCAAATACTTTGTTCATATATCTTCCCACAGTTGGAAGTTTTGCTTTATGAATGAAAGAAGGAAATTTCGATCACAGAACAAGAGAATTTTCCATGGAAACGTAGAAGGTTGAGCTGGTGGGCCTGCGGCAAATACTTTTTGAGCGATAGGATTGATTGTGATTTCATTTGTTCTAATCCTGTTATCTTCCGTTCCTGGATCTAAAGTTGAGGTCAAAAGAAATATTATACTAATGTAAAAATGAATTAAGAAAGTAAGTAATATAAATGGTTATTTGATCTGTTACTCAGTATTTTCTCAGCATATCAACAGAGCAACTTCTCTAAAATGTTTACAATAGATCCTGTATGATTAGCCGGGCACGGCATAAATTTTATTTATGAATGCCACTTATACTCAATGTTGCGAAAGGTCAAAAAACTTACTTCTAGTTGATATTGAACTTATTGTTGTTGTTGTAGTAGTTGTAGTAGTAGTAGTTGTTGTAGTTTTTGTTGTTGTGGTGGTAGTAGTAGTAGTAGTAGTAGTTGTTGTTGTTGTTGTTGCTGTTGTTGTTGTGGTAGTACTGCCCAT